>MJUU01072816.1:135125-173583 GCA_002080025.1 Modiolus philippinarum
ATGCAAAGAAATACATGTAAGTCAAACTTGTTCACATGTAATTGAAAAGTAATTGAAAAAGTAATTGTAATTACATGGTTTTTCAGCCCTGTAATTAATTAAATTACAATTACATGTAATTGAAATTTCTCTCAATTACACATTACATTCAATAACACTAGAAAAGGTAATTAATTAGAGTCAATTACAATTACATTTTTCAATTACCCCAGGTCTGACTATGAACAAAATGAATTATGGATTTATAATCAAATGTTCCAGTACAGTTATCTAGCTTTTTCAAACAAATTCTAAAGATGTACATGTCTTGAAAAAATCAACGGCAAAATATTTCTTAAGAAATTCGATATCAGTGCAAACATTTCTAATTACTCTTCACATTATGGAGAACCTGAATTGTTAACGCCCATTACAAAATGATTCATCCAATCACATTTCTTCCCCGTTACACAACTCATTTGCCTAATTGTAAGACATCCAATTAAGTAATGCTTGAATGTAAACATATGGTCAACACCAACACCCGTCTATGTATTTCATTATATTAGATTATTTAATAGAAAATACTACAGTTAACAGGATTAAATATACATATATACTGTATAGTAGAAAATTGGATCAATATTATTATAGTTTCTCTACTAGATATTTAACAATTTAAAAATAATCTCTCCAATAGAGTTTATTTTAGAAGAACAAATCTAGAAATAATCCCTCAAATAGAGTTTATTCAAGACGTACAAATTAAGAAATAATCTCTCCAATAGAATTTATTCTAGACAAACAATTTAGAAATAATCTCTCAAATAGAGTTTATTTGAGATGGACAAATCTAGAAATAATCTCTGAAATAGAGTTTATTCAAGAAGTAGAAATTAAGAAATAATCTCTCCAATAGAGTTAATTCTAGATGAACAAATTTAGAAATAATTTCTCAAATAGAGTTTATATAAGACGAACATATTTAGAAATATTCTCTCAAAAAGAGTTTATTAAAGGCAAAGAAATTTGGAAATAATATCTCCTATTTAAGACGAACAAATTAAGAAAATTCTCCAACAAAGCTTTAGTAAAAAATAATCTAAAAATATACCAAGAAATACAACTAAAAGAGATACACTTTTAAACCTGAACAAATAGCTGTTAAAATAAGTGGCTAATAAACGAAATAGACCATTTAAAAACAGAGACAGGAACAGAAAAAAAAACAACTCATACCATAGAAAATTGCAAAAATACAACAAAAATAAATCTTTATTTATACCAGAGATCAGAAGAAGAAAACACATGGACAAGGTTCAAAATGCTCTAAAATATGTTGAATTATTTACAAACACAGAACTCAGTAATGCCGAAATATTACTTTTAGGCAAAGGATTGAAAATTACACCTAGTCCCATAACAAAGAATGCAAAACAAAGTCTAATACAATATTTTAATGTACTAGCTCATTAAATGAGATGTAGATACCACTTTGATGACGTTACAAACGCTGTTAATTATCATACATTCCGAACAAAGTATGGATTTGTACCGCACTTAGCAAATACTGCCGTCGAAAATTACTTATTTGCTACAAAACTGGAACTTCAAAACCTTAGCGTTAGAAAATGCAAAGATAACCTATCTAAACCAGAAAGAATAGCATTGCGATCTTTAAAAAATAAAACTGACATAATTATGAAAAAGGCAGACAAAAATTCATCCACAGTTGTACTGGATAGACAGAAATACATTAATATAGCTTTGAGTCAACCTAATGACAATATACATTACGTAAGACTATCGGAACCACACACTATCGAAATCACAAAAGCCATTGACAAAATTGTAGAAAAAACTACATAAATCACATCTTGTTGACGATATCACACTTAAATATATTGTGAACGAAGAAAAGAAAAGACTTGGAAGATTATATATTCTTTCCAAAATACATGATCTAAGTAAAAAAGACAGAGATAAAATAAAAGATAATAAAGACGTAAAGAAAATACAAGTTCCTGGAAGACCAATAGTATCTCTCTGTAACAGTCCATTAGAAAGAATCGGTCAATATATATATTACTTTCTTAGACCAGTTATTAATAATCTGTGGACCTACACTCAGGACTCCACAGATTTCATTAATAAAATAGAACAAATCAAAGTACCTGCGGACAGCATTTTAGCAACATTTGACATTAGCAGCATGTACACTAATTTTGAACACAATGAAATTATTGAAGCCGTAGAGCGAGCTTGGCCTAAAATAAGCTCAACTATCTATGATATACCACTACCACCTAAAGATGACTTTTTAAATATTCTTAAACTTGTACTAGAAAATAACGAATTCGAATTTTATGGCCGCATTTATCGACAAACCATTGATGTACACATGGGAGCCCCAATATCTCCTAGTTTAACGGAACTTAGAATGTTTGAAATAATTTCAAACATACTGCTTCTATTTCAATTTACCAACAACCTAAT
The DNA here is from genome assembly GCA_002080025.1 of Modiolus philippinarum. Taxonomy (NCBI): domain Eukaryota; kingdom Metazoa; phylum Mollusca; class Bivalvia; order Mytilida; family Modiolidae; genus Modiolus; species Modiolus philippinarum. The sequence continues at coordinate 137,601 of MJUU01072816.1, forward strand.
TCATTTGTCATTATATAGAAATGATGGATCTATCATATTTAACGAAGAAGAAAAAAATCTTTTAAAAATTTTTCCAAATTGCAAATAGTATTCACCCTTTATTGAAATTTACATATGATTACTCCAGACAAAATATACAGTTTCTGGACATAACATTATTTAAAGGAAACAGATTTATGACAGACAAGATATTAGACATGAAATTGTATCGCAAGCCCACGGATAATTACCAATATCTAGAAAGATCGTCTGATCACCCATCGTCTGTATTAAAAGGCTTCATTATAGGCGAAATAACACGCCTCATTAGATCATCGAACAACAAAGAAGATTTAGAATCAAAAATTGAACTGTTTAAAAGAAACCTTCTAAAAAGATGTTACCCCGAAGAATATATCATTCAATTAATTGCAAAAACTATAAATAAGAAAAGGAAAGACACTTTACGGTAAAAAATGAAAGATAAACGAAAAATGCCACCTTTGGTATTGGCTACTAAATATAACCCGCTGTTTAAACAATTAAACAGAGCAATTAGAAAACACTGGCACTTAATTGAAGAGGATGAAATGACCAAAAAGCTATTCCCAAGACCACCAATTATTGCTTATCGGAAACATAAAAATCTTAAAGAATACCTTACCTCATCTAAAACCAATTGAAAATGCAATATATACATAAAAACAAAATTAGACACATAAAACGGAGCACCGAGTGTCGTACTAAATTGATTTGAAACCAACTTTAATACTGGGCTACAGAGTACCTGATGTGGATTTACGGCCCTGGTGTTATTTATTGACCTAAATGATATCTGAAAAACTTGGTGACAAGAATTATAGCATATATAATATATGAATAAAAACACGGATAGTATATATAATACATACACCATTGGGATATACTTTTTCCTTTTTTTGTAAAGTATATCTAAATAGTTACACATGCATTTAATTAAATGAAATAGACAACATGAATAATTTTACCTATGTTCAAGGATTTGCTCTTGACAAATATTTTATTGCTAAAAGAAATGATATATGAACCTTATTTATTACGAGAATCTTCCTAGGAAAAAACCTCAAAGAAACCATATGGTAGTAACTACTATGCTATTACAATAAGCACAATATACATGTACTTGAATTCTTCTGCTTTTAATATAAATGTTACTTCATGCAGATCTATTTAAAGGATACAAGGTTAACTTCTGATTTTGCTTGGATAGGTTCTGGACATGTATTTTATTTATAATATATTTTTACTTTGGTGTCAATCCGTCATCTTACATGACCGACAGCATTGGACCCTATGGAAATTGCACACAAAGATCTTCTAGAGAACCATTGAATGGATTTGAACCAAACTGTAGAACTGCTGAATGGATTTAAATCAAACGTGGCATGAATGATGCCTTTCAGCTGCTGACCAAGTGTCACCAGCTATAAACTTAATTTAACAAAATATCTTTTTCTAGAGACCTGATGAATAGATTGAAACCAAACTTGGCATAAATAACAAAATACCGAAGTTACTTTTAATTTATTTTCTGCAAATGCGCATTTCAACAACTTATGTCTCATCAGTGCAGATCAAAACCAAAACGTTTTGAAGTCCATTAACCGAAAAACACGTTAAAGCTGATAGAGAGCAAATAGCATAAATGATGCTTATGATCCATCATCCAACATGGCTGCCAGCGATTAATTGGACCCCTAGTGGAAATGCATACAACGATATAAACAGAAAACCACTGAATGGATTCAATTTAAACATTGCATAAATGAAACTTGTAAGATTTTGACCAAGTTTGTTACTTTGGTGCTGATCCATCTTCCGACATGGCCATCAGTAGCAAAACTTGGTTTATCATTGGATCCAATGAAACTGCATGCTTGAACAATTTCAGTAGAATTTTGATATGATGGTCTTTTGGTGACCCTCTTCAAAGTTTTGTCAAATAGCTGCCAGCAGGGAACGTAGATTAACATAGACCCGTTTAGTTTGGAAACTGCATTCAAAGATCTTCTCTGAAACTCCTTGAACAATTTTTAATTGAATTTTATAAACAGCTCATGATTTGAATGTACATACACCACAAAAAATGGACAATCAATTGGGAATTATAGTGTTGTATAGGATCCAGGAAAGCGATACAGGCTCTTGAGAGCATCTTGTTTAACACAGGTCAAGACTCTTTCAGTAGTAATTTAGGCTGGTCATGATAGGTTCAAACATGTTGAGATTCTTTCAGTATTACATCAGACTTGTTGAGTCTCTTTCAGTACTATATGAGACTGGTCAACCCAGGTCGAGACTTTCCAGCACAAGTTCAGACTGGTCGAGACAGATTGAGACTCTTTCAGAACTATATCAAACTTTTCGAGACAGGTCTGAATCAGACTTTGGTCGAGACTACTTTAGTAATATTCAGACAAGTTGAGACTGGTCAAGTTCTTTTCAGTACTTTTCAGTGCCCGTTTCAGACTTTTAGTCTTTTGTAGTGCTTGCCAATAGAACAACATGAGCAAAAAATTTGAAAATCCATAAAAGACTTTTTGAGATATAAGATGTCAAAATTTTGACCGGAAAAAGTTCTCTCTAGAGTTTTCCTTCAATTGCTGTAAGTTGTTTATATGCCTTAAACTATATGAAAATACAATTGGAAGTTGATAAGATTTTATACATTGCCAACTTTATGCACTTTCAAGTGACCTATCACCCATATATATATGGAGTATTTCAAATAGGAAGGCATAATATAATTCACCATACTAACACTTCAGGCCAAATGTCAAATTATTATACCTGGACGAGAAGAGGATATACTTTTTTACTTATGTCCGTCATTCCTCTTGGTAGGATATACAAGATAAATTTAAGTTACAAGCTTTGTGTGGTCATGCCTTAATATGTGAAGCATTTACATACCTGCCCAGATATTGCGTTCTGTTTATCGACGACTTACAATGTAGTAAATTTTGACACTTTTCTTCGTTAAAGAATGTTTAAGAAAGTTAGACATTTTTTGGTACTACATTCTGTTTATAAGCTTAGTCAGGTTATTTGAAGCTGAAAGTTGGTAGGTTTTGTATTACTAGAGAGCAGATGCCATGTTGCTACACATATATCAAGCTCACAAAGCTCTAACTTTAGAATTATATGCGCAAACAGGAAGTCAATGATTGACAGATCTGAATGTGGAGTCATTATACTAAAGATAAAACATATAAAATTATTTCTGCATATAAAAGCCGAGAAAATTTCCGGATGTATAACGCACGGACAGATTAGGTTAAAGCTTATTTCCTTGGTCACTTTATTGAGTATCATAAAAAGACTTATTTGCAATTTATTAAATCTGAGCAGTGATTGAGGGGAGTCACATGGTAAAGGATGGTGTACATCAAAGGATGCATAAGTTGCATCGATCAACCATTACTGTACTGTACTGCTTAGGGCCTCCCTTTCTTATGAGTTTAATTCAAACATGGCTCTTTTTAATCGTCAACCAGTATAATACTCGATAACCATATATTTTGCACATGCGCAAATGGTATCGGAGCATGAGTCAACGCGATGAATAACAACAATGTTTTTAATTTTGTTCGTCTTGTTTATGAAGGAAATAAATGTTAGATAAGTTTTTAACTCCATCATGCAATTCAGATACGTAGATGTGTATTGTTTTTGCATTCGATTTAAATTTTGAACTTGCATCTGTTTGAAAACTTCAGATTGTGTATTGTGACGTCATAGACACAGACATCAATGGAGGTGGGAAATCCGCCTTCTCATAGGTCGCTTCAGAATGGAAAATTCAATTTTCTGTCATATATATAAAAACTGAGCAGTGATTGAGGGGAATCACATGGTAAAGGATAGTGTACATTTGATGGAGAATCAAAGGATGCATAAGTTGCATCGATCAACCATTACTGTACTATACTGCTTAGGGCCTCCCTTTCTTATGAGTTTTATACATTATTCTATTCTAAACTCATTTAACTATTCACATTTTTATCTCTTGATTACGTTTAGCACTGAAATGCTAGGGACAAAAGGTGCTTAAGATCAAAATGTTGCATGACTAAACATGTTTCACATTTTTTGGATGGAGTAAAACATGTATCACATTTTTAGGATGGAGCAAAAGATGATTCACTTTATTGTACTTTGTGCCAAAAGTGTTTTAAGATTGGGAATGTTAAATATCACAGTATTTTGAGTCTAAACACGATATGTTTAAATGGAATTTGGTTCAGGTTTTCTAAATTGTTTAGGATTGCATATGCATGAAAGTGTAATTTTTGTATAATTGTGTGTGAATGATATTTATTCATTAGCTTCAAATATTTAAGATTGTACTCCTAATTCTAGCATCAATCCAATAATTTTGTCAAACGTAATAACAAAGGAATTCAGATCCATGGAATAACATCCTTCTCAAATTCCAAAATAATGTCAAATGCATACATGTACATTTAAAACAAAACGAAAGTGTAACAATGCAACATCTGCTCACAATTTGTTGAAGCCATTGACGTCATTGGTATTCATTTCAAAGTACTGCTCATTAATTGGAAGCGAGAACAAATCAGTAACTGAAAGGAAGCGAGAACAAATCAGTAACTGAAAGGAAGCAAGAACAAATCAGTAACTGAAAAACAAAAAGAAGGTAAAACATGAAAACAAAAATAATCGCAAACTTAAGTCCAAAACTATGCCTAAATTCCGCATGAATTTTAAAGAAAAATAGAACCTTCCCAGAAAAGGCGGTTTTAAATTACAGAACTTTCCAATTCAGAACCCGTCAATGAAGCCTCAGTGATAATTAAATTAAGAAAATTAAAGAAAATGAGAGCTACAGGGTCGGGTCAGGGAATCGGAATTTTTCACCACCTTTTTGCAAAATAAAAGTTAATTTCGTGTCGAATTTAGACAAACAAAAATAAAAAAGCGTGGAAAGCAATCGTCAAACAAACTCTTTTGAACCAATTTGACGCTTTTCACGTTCGGTTCCTAGATCCGCGATATGTATAGATGTGAGGGTTCCTATGCACACAGGGATTACTTCCATTGAGGCATTCTTTTTTTTCCTTCTAACACACAAGAGCTTTTATCCACAAAGTCCCGTATAAACACTTATTTCATTTAGATTAATTGAAAAATGTGCATATTGGGAAAAAAGTTTAAAACAACAGTTTGTAACTGTAGTTAATTAAAAGGGAGTTAAAACATGAATTACTTTTGATAATTCTAATTTGTAAAACGAAACTTTGTTTGTTTCCTTTTCTTGATTTTTTAACTATGCACAGAGAAAAGAATTTGCAGAAAAAAATCGTTTTTTTAATTTTGTGCTTCCTGTTGAAACATTTACAAATGTAATTGTCATATTAGAATTAATATCAGTTGCATGAAGTAGGTGTACTTGTAATTCAAATAAAATCAATTGTCTATCAGCAAAGTGTTTCTAATTCAAAATAAGATAAAATGTATCTTTCGTGTCAACAAGAAATGTGTCAAGTGTGTTCTTATGATCTTTTTGACACGATGGGATGCTTATATTTCACTTAATACTTCATTAAAAATCCGTTTAGATATTATGTATTATATATAATATTTATATTGGTTTTCAAAACCCAAAAATAAAAACACCTGTGTTTGATTTTTGTAAATGTTTTTGTTTTGGAATTCCCATTTTGAAATATTTTGTCTTATTTGTCATTGGCTATTAGAATAATGTTGGAATGGTTCTTCATGTTCTTACTAGTGCCATCGTACATTCTAATATGAGAACAATGAAAACCATGACGACCAGCCATATGAAAATCTGCAATAACATTATGATCGACGTCACAACAGTCTTTACGCTGAAACATACGACGTCATATAACGCTTTGTGTACAAAAATGTGAGTAAATTTTATGCAATGGCTGTCATTGTAGTACCGTGTACACTATAGGTCCGTTCAGATCGTTAGATGTCATATTAAAAACGAAATATTTCAAGTTCGCCGGGGGTAGTCGATTTACATATGGGTGTCAATTATTTTCGTAAATTTACCCCTCGCTCCGCTGCGCTATGGTTAAAATATCAACGAAAATATTTGCCACCCCATATGGAAATCTCCAACAAACCACCGGCGACCATTAATTATTTCTTAAGGCCACTCCAAATTAATTTCTAGTTCTTCGGACAACTTTATGAAAAAAGTAGCGAGCGAGCGATTTTTTTTTTTCCAAAACTCAGGTTTTTTTGGAAGCGAAGCTTTTTTCATCAAGCGAGCGATTTTTTTTCTTCAAATTTAAAAAAAAAATTAAATTTTACCAAAGAATAAAAATTGAGCGAGCGATAAAAATTTTCGTGCATTTGTGTCATCAGGTCATAACAAGAGCTGTCGCCGAATGGCTGCCAAATATACCCCCGCTCATTGAACCCTGGATCAATATGGTAAGTGCAATTTTAAGTTGGTGTGGACACAATTCAGGTGTGGACACAGTACTACCAGTATGGACACAATGATATCATCTTCAAGAAAGAACTTTTCACAAGAATTCCAATGAAAATACTGTCTGGATCAGACAAATAATTATGAAATTAATCTTTTGGGGAACAGGACAGCCATTGTTTTCCATTTTTTATGGCAGTGGTCTATATACCATGGAGCGTTGGCGAATATTTTGCACACAATACTCCCCGTTCTATAACATCTTTTGTCAACCCTTTATCAAAATTTTCTATCCAGGAAATTATATCAGAAAGAAGTCTCTGTGGACCGCTAAGCCTTTCCCCAACTGGATTTGGTAGGAAAAGAAATTCATTCTGATCTGCTGTCATGATAGCAAATGCATTGGGCCGATCCGAAGCCTGTGGGTCACTTGAGAGTGTTTAATTGATTTGATATTTGTTAAGAGACAATATATTTGCATTTTAGGTCTTCACATGTTGTGAGTTTCACGTCCGTGCATGTTAACAAATTCACTGGTCCGAGGTCCGGGAACTGGGATTTTAAACTACGGACCAGTGCGAAACACCATTTAAAAGTCCGACGGGCCAGTGAAAAATGGGAGGAAATGATTGACTCCACGTTTCACGTTGTTCCTTTTTCATTGATCCAACTCAATTATAAATTTTGAAAACATATTAATTGATCCTTACTTTCAAGCACATTGAAGACTGATCTTCTTCGCGCTTGACAGCTACGGGAAATCCCTATCGATAATATAAGCGTAAAACTGAAGTTGAACAACATGATGTCATTTCGTGTTGAGTGGTTTTATAAAATGTCATGAGTCGTATCGTTGGTCGTAAGTTTCTTATAACGTTTGCAGGTAATGACCGATCGTAACTTTAGTAATATGACGTTCATGCCTGAGTTCACAGTTTTTCTTGCTTGTTCTCATTGTCCTTCGAATATTGTTCTTAGCATTTTTGGTGCATTTTTCCTTGGTCATTTATATGAATTTCTCATTTTTTTTCTGCGCTCAGGCAAGAACAGGCTTCGAATGTATTGTATGACGAAAGTCTCCATTATATTTGATCAGGAACTTGTATTAAGGACAGGTAGAGAAAGTAGGAAATTTTTCATCTTTTGAACTCTCTGGACTTATCAGTTTTGGTACTTAAATGTTGTGGGCTGTCAACGAAAAAGGATCTGTAGAAATTTGTGAATTTAATGTATGATACCAGTCAAAAGATGAATTGGCATAGGTCAAAGATAATCAACTTTACAGCATAGAATTTTTATTTAATCCTTGATAAAAGTTAATATGATACCCTATATGAAAAACAAATAATTGTGGTCTCGGATTTGCTTCAAATTATTGGCCAGTCTACACGGATCCGGAGCACTGAAAATTTGGTCAGGACCAGTGAATTTCTTTGAGCTTCAAGTCCTGGACCAGTAAGGTTCTGAAAAGTTTTTTAGCCCCTTCCGTGGATACTTCAATGAGTGCGAATGTTGCTCGGTCCCAAAGATATTTTTATTATGTCATCGAAACTATATTTTTTTCAAAATTTCACGATATTGGGGTTTCTGTTTCACAATTTGAAATAAGTTTAAGAACGTTGAATCGACGTCGTCTATATCTAAAGCTGTATTGTTTATAATTGTTTACTGTCTTGAAACAACAGACACCACAAATGTTTTGCCCATTTCTTCTATGTCAGTATGTATCATTAATTTAACGATTGAATACGCGATTACGGCATATGTCTATCAAACGCACAAGTGACAAAAACAATTTTTTCTCTAAATTTGGGTTCGGACGCGGGCAGTTCCGGGAAAAAAAAATTGTTTCTTCCTGTTGCCGAAGTACACGCGGCAAATCTGACGAACTAAATATTGATTTGGAGTGGCCTAATAAAAAATGTTATATACATGTATCATTCTTGAATGTGTGGCTATTTGGGTCTATTCTTAAATTGTCCACCTTTTATATTTTTTGTTGTATTTCCGACGACTCATATTTATTTTCTTTTTTCGTTTTCTCCTCTACCCACTTGTTTTCTTTTTCATTTCTCTTTTTCATAATATTTCCCCATTTCCATTGTTTTTATTCTTTCGACAATTTCCTAAAACTGAGTTAGCCCCATACCATTCTTGTTCACTGACAAAACTTATCCGTCGTACAAACCATTGAATCTACATTTATTTCTTCAATGCATTGACGTTAAGATAATTAATCGTCTTTTTTTAATTTCTACTCCCATTTCTATTTTCAGAATCCTGAGTAGCCCTGCAACTCCAAAATAAACTAAACATTACATAGACAGACATGCTGTTTGATTTTATTTTTCTTCACTTTGTTTTTTTGTTTTTATTTTGTTTTTCTTTTTTATGCCCCCGAGAATCGAAGATTTATAGTTTAACTAATTGACCGTCGTGAATATCAATACAAATGTCACGAGTGCCCGAACAACGTAGAAGGATTAAACGAGTTGCGGATCTTTTTTCCGCAACGTGTTAAATCTACTGCGTTGATAGACACGAGTGACTTTTTTATATTCATGATGGTCGATTAGTTATGCTTTTTATTATCTAGATTTTCTACTCAAAAACCGAGATTTCGGATGAGGATTATTTTTGTCAGTACGCCAGTTGTTTTCCTGACGACGACATTGAAGAGACATTGTGACGTCGCTTCATTAAGATGTCATCCGGTGACTGGAAATCCTTTATTTTCACCGGTGACAATATGACATTTATTTAACTGAGAAAACTCGATAAATCACCGCTATCTATATACACGTGTGTAATAATGGGGCAATATTTATTGGTCTGTCTGTTCGTCAGTTTGTCTAAAAAAATTTTAACATTTGGTATATCTTTTGAATAGATATATATTGATAAGGTTTTCATATTTTGCATATGCATCTCTTGGGGTAACACCTTTCAAACAAAACAAAACTATTTGACCGCATGACCTTAGCATGGACCTTTTGAAAAAGTAATTAACCGTCACATTAGTTGTATCTTATAAATGGTAGTTGGTATGAATTTCATATTTTGCACTGAAGAGACATAAGTTGTCGAAATGCGCATATGCAGAATTTAAATTCACAGTAACTTCGGTATTTAGTACTATTGTTCGTGGGGTTCCAATTTTCGTGGATTTCGTGGTTCCCCAAAACTACGAAATTAACTTCCCAACGAAATGCATTTTTTCTATTTAGTTATGATACATATAATTCGAAACCACGAATTTAAGTGCCCACGAAATAGTAAATTTTATGAAAACCACGAAAATTGATGTCCTCGAATAAAAGTACTTCCACAGTATTTGCATATTAATTCCTTGTGTCAAGATCGTTCATTTAGTACACGAATATTTGACCTAGTGACCCAGAGATTGCCATTTGACTAACTGTATAAAGACTTCAACATTGGGTATTTCTTTTGAATAGTATTTGATATGGCTTTCATATTATGTATATATATAAGAAAAAGAAGGGAAACGGGGAATGTGTCAAAGAGACAACGACCCTAAGGGGAGCAATAATAACTCAAAGCCACCATAAGATCTTCAATGAACGGTGAATATATATTCTTTGTGGAAAGACCTGTCAGTTGGTATCAGAACATTAAACCTGGTGAACTTGACCTTGACATTTGATTATTTGATATTATTTCACCATAAATGTTTAATATATATAAAGGTTCATCTTTGAGAGAATATATTTTGACATCTACTTCAAAAAGATATTTAAATGGTATGAGACAGTGTTTCATACTTTAAGTTGTATTTATTAAGTAACCCTAATAACATTGTCGACTAATTGTGTTTTATCAGTTTCTTATCATTTTCGAATTTCTTATGACTGTTATATATGAATGATTGTAGATTTACATATATTATTAATAACTTTTTAATACAATATCCAGTTCTGTTTTCTTTCCTTTTCTTCTGTATACTGATGTAGTGTATATGAAAGTATTTGTGATGCAATCAAAGCACTGGTTGAAAGGAACACACATTAAAAATGCTTCAAAAATTGGGGTGGGGGGGTTAAATTGTTTTACTTATTTATAATGCTGGGACTCTGATCTGGTTGGGCCCATTTGTTTGACTCCTCTGTTTGTATCCAAACATAATTATTAGTCGTGGTGATTTAACTTTTTAATGATACCAGAATTTATAGTAAAATATAATTTGTCAGAGGCACATAAATTACTGTTCATGCTGGATCTTTTTTCTTCGCTGCTGGTCGGGGGCATAAGCCTTTCACAAAACACATCTTGTTTGCTTTATGTGTTGCTCTATACTATCAAAAAAATCCTCATTTAATATGGTGGAAAATTCTTTGCTTTTCAGCATAAAAATATGGTAATTGTGCACCTACAAATGCATATTCCGTTTTTTGTATTTTTCTAATGATATTTCTATATATCATACTGGCATCAGCGAAAATGACTACATTAAAGAAGGGTCTATTCTATTAATATGTAAGGCTTGTATTTTAATAACATTTGGACAGAATACATAATTTTTGGTTTATAAAGAGAAATCAAATATTCTATGTACCTGAAACAGAAGTTAAAAAGCTGGACACTTTGTTTATGTGTCTATTCTTAGACTCGTAAAAAATGAAAGAGTCATACTCATAATTTCCACACAAATTCTATTGTTAAATAATGTGGCCTGCAAATTCAACCAAAATGTTGCCAATCATACCTCAAACTTTTTCATTACGTCAATCTTTGTATTTTACGAAAGGATATGGGGTAAATGAACATAACATTAACATATATGTCAACGCCAACTGTCTTCCTTGATTGACTCACTGCAGTTCTCGACAAGATATGTTTTGTCGTTTTTCTTCAGTAGGTGTATCTGCGTTTTCTATCAATAGTTCAAAATCATGTATCTGATTTGAAATTTCTACTGAGTCGCAAAAGAGGAAACAATCTAGGTAAATTATGGGGAAATAATAAGGAGTAAATACACTTGAAACAGAGTCTTTTCAAATACATGGCAAAACCAAGTAAAGGAATGAAACAACGCTTCCATTGTTGATCTTCATCTTGAAGTCACCAAGAGGCCTTAAACGACGAGGTTTGCTGATACTTAATAGTAAGTTCAAGACGACCCCTAGCACCGGTTGGAGAGAAATTTATTGGAAGGTGTCGAGCAACGCTACATTCATGTTAAATGCCATGGATGCGGGGTATTAAATAAATATATATCAAATTGGCAAAGTTTTTCTAAAATCACTGTCGACCTTTGCCCGACAAAAGCACTAGTGCCCTAAGCTCGTGGGCAGATACATCATATAGACAAACAAAGGGAACTTAGTCTGAATGCTAAAGATTGAGGAAGTTAATCGTTGAATGATTCAGAATCCACCTCTATGCTGCTCTTAAAGTTAGCTCATACAGTAGGGTGTAGACAAACCTCTAGTCTAAGTTACCTAGGGGAACAGTCATGAGTACATTCCTAAGTTAACTTGAAGTAAACTCGGAGCTGTCATAAAATCCTGACTGGTCTGAGCAATCATAGTGTTCTGACTCCTCTGACCAGTCATAGAGCCCTTTTCGCTCTGTCCTGACATAGAATCCTGACTTCCCATACCTGTCATAGAACCCTGACTGCTCTGACCAGGAATAGAGCCCTGACCCTCTAACCTTTCATAGAATTCTGATTGCTCCGACTAGTCTTCGAGCCCTAAAACAATACTAGAACTCAAATATCTAAATTTGCAGTCATTCCCTTTTGGATTGTGACATGTTATTTGCTGTCATTGTTTACTGATATTTTCTCTCTAATAATACTAAATATCAATTTTAATTGAAATATTCGTCGTAAAGACAAAAGAAGAAAAAAGAAGGAACAAAAGACACCAATTTAAATTTATTAAAGATTTTATAGTTAAAAAAAGTTAAAAAATAGAAACTAGAAAAAAACAAACTTCACAAATATAATACCCCTCGTTTCTCCACTTGATTCTGGAGGCTGCAATTTAATCAAATCAAATTCTGATATAGGAGATGCACAATTTCATGATGTCTTAAAGACCTTATTAAAGGTTCATGAAATCTGGTGGATCAGGAGATTTAGCTGTTAAGAGATTGGTAATGTAACAACCTAGTCCATGTTTTCCTATGGACCCCCCCCCCAAAAAAAAATAACGAAATAAAATGAAACAGAAGGTTAACATGCACATAATGTCAAAAAGACTGTGTTCAAGTTTCAAAACAATATATTCAGTGGTTCAGGAGATGTAGTGGATAACAGAAGGGATGCCACTTATAATCTTATGGTGAAGTCCATGTTTTGCTATGTGAAACCCCCAAAATTAATACTTCAAATTTAGAAATACAAGATGCATATCTGCATTATGTCACAAAACTGTGTTAGATTTCATGAAAATCCATACAGCGGTTCGGGAGGAGTAAAGGATAAGAGATGGGTACCCTCAGGTGTTACGAACGCACGGAAGGACAGACGGACAGTCCAATCACTTTATACCTCTGTTTTTCCAGCTGGGGTATAATACAGGTACTTGTTAAAATTGAGAATATTCATAAAAATAAGGATGCTCTGATTTGTATACCGCACTCGTAACATGTGGTCGATAATGCATAACTATTGATTACGTAATATCTAACTAAAATGTCTGATACAATTTTTATGCAAAGAATGGGAAAATTTTATCATGAGGATCTTGTGACGGATATAGAAGCCCAGAAGGGGCAACAAATAAATAAAAGACGTGTACAAGTATAATTCAAACAACATAGCCCTTTTCATCACAATGACATTATAATTGGTTTTTATAAAACGTTGCATTGTGGTAGTGGGGACTTTGATCAAAATTTATTGCAACTTTCAAGTTCAATGTATTCATTTTGCTTTTCTTTTGCAGAAATGACACTGTGGCAATGATTCCGTCTAACATTTTATAAGACACATCTAGAATCAAACATGGCTCTAAATGCAGTTAAACTATTTGCTAACCTGTTTTTTATCGGAGCTTTACAGTTTTACAGTGTCGAAACCAGTAAACATGAAGGTCATCTCGACTTGAAACATAGTGATCGTTGCTGTTCGTATAACAAAACAACTGAAGAAGTTATTTGCAACAGATGCAACAAAGAGTTTTCAATAACAAATATTCCACCTGGCGCAGTTAAACTCGTTATAAAAAATTCACGTAACATGAAACTAACTAAAAAAATGTTGCAAAATGTTTCAAGAAGTTCCATTACATCGATAAGTATATACAACTGTAAAATATTGTCCCTAAGTAGGAAAACATTTCAAAACCTGAACATTACCGAGTTGGATTTGTCTCGTAATTTTGGTGGATTTACGACAAAGGATTTAGCTGCAAGTTTTCATAGTTTAGGTAAATCGCGTATAAAGAAACTGTCTTTAAATTGGATGCGAATTGAAAAATTGCCAAAAGATATGTTTGCTGGTTTAAAATCAACAAAAATTGAGGAAATCCGCCTTAGTCATAACTACTTGCGATATATTGATGGCGAGGTCTTCAAAAGCCTAAAATATCTAAGAAAACTAGATCTAGGTTGGAACGGAATATCAGATAATAATAATACTTTTACGGGAATCTCACAAGTTACACACTTGACTTTGTCTGGATCGTGGTTTTCATTTTTTCCAAATTTTTGTGACGAGAAAAATGAAAGTATGATGCCGAATTTGAAAGAACTAGATCTGAATTATCCGAAAATCAACTCTCTGTCTAGACCCATCGCATGTTTAAATACCTTACAGAAGTTAAACCTAAGTGGATTGCCCCTCCGGTTACTTTATAATAATACGTTTGCTTATTTACCTTCTCTTAAAGTATTATCATTGCGCCATATGGGGTCACAATTAAAGAATATTCGTATGCACGCTTTCAATAGTTCGTCTTTAGAAAATCTTACCTTTTCAGTAAATGGAGATTTTGCTTTCAATGATAGAAATAAAGGACACTTTCACCCAAAATATCTATTTGCTTTTACCGAAAATCTAAGGTATTTGGACTTGTCTTACAATAAATTTCAGTTATCAGACGAAAACTGGATTCAAATCTTTGAACCTCTAAAAAAATTACAAACGTTGAAACTGAAACATGCCAGCATGCATAAATTGCCAGTTAAAATTGGAGGAGTTTTACAAGCTTTAGAGAAGTTAGATCTGTCAGGTAATGCAATAACTAGTTGGGATGGTAGCATACCTTTTTCAAACTTTATGGGCTTAAAGAAGTTGAGCCTTCGTGGGAACGGAATATTGATAATAAATAGAACATCATTTCCAGAACAATGGGTCAGCGGCAAAGGTCCCCTGAGGAAGCTTCATTTAGCAGGAAACCCGTTTTCTTGTTCCTGCGAACTTAGCTGGTTTAGGAAATGGATGGATCAAACAGAATATTTAAATATTAGTACAGACAAAGACATATGGGAATGTGCCATGTCAAAAGAAAAAGTGTTGAGTTATCATCCATTAAATACTTTTGCATGCTTGGTACAATATATTGTTCCTTCCTTGATTGGGTTATTAGTTATATTAGCAACAGCGTTTATGTGTTATGTGTTCCGATTCCGTATCAAGTTATGGCTGTATATGCGTGGTTGTCATTCTAAGCAACATGGATACCAAAAAATTTCAGACAAACCATTTAGATACGACAGTTTTGTAGTGTACGCATATCCAGATTTACATTTTGTTCAAAACGAGCTCATTCCGAAGATGGAAGAAGAGTATAACAGGCGGCTTTGTATTCGTGACCGCGACTTTGAACTTGGAAGTGTTTTCTCAAGTGCTATTGCAGAAAACATTGAAGCAAGTAGAACTATTATCCTTTTATTATCTAGCAATTTTGCTAAGGATAATTGGTGTAAGTTTCAATTAGATGTTGCCAATCATTTGATTATCCAATACGGACAACTCACCATCATACCGATATGCCTGGAAAATATAAAATTTAGATTCATGAACGAAACAATTTTCAAAGTTTTGACTAGCATGGACGTTTTAACTTGGTCGGGTGACAATGCTACACAGGAATTCTTTTGGAAAGCAATGCAAGACAATATTCCCGTATGTAATCATGAAGATTTGTCATTGAATCGTTCGGTTCAAATGTATGACGCACTTTAGTTTAATATAACGTTCTGAAGTGTAAATCGTATATATTCTTTATTTGAGGGGGTTGTAAATATTTTGAAAAAATGTATTTTCTGTAGCTGTACTAGTTATGGTGATGGTTTATATTTTATATTTGTATAGCATGTTACACTAACCTCATATGAAATTGATTGAAGTTACACTTTGATCACCACACGAATAAACTTTGAAATAATATGGAGTAAATTCACAATACAAATACATGTTAGAATCAAACACAGGAACAAACGTTTGATTGTTGTTCCTCATCTTGAAGTCATCATTAGGCCTTCAACCATTAGTTTCGCTCATGCTTCATTTTTCTTCGTCTTTATCTTGTCACTTGAAACAAATATTTTCATTGACACAAGTGTGATCCCTATATAAATATCTTTAGTTGTCTCAGCGGAATTATTCCGCCATTTTTGTCTAAACTTGTTCATTTAGGTTTCTTTTATTAAGAAATTTGAAAAAAAAAAGTTATTTAAAATGTGAAGAACTTCCAAAAATAGTTAAAATTGAATTCCTTTTCATTTGTAGAACTTTTCATAACAAAAAGATGAACTACATATGTAATAGACAAGTGTGTTGCTGGATTTACATAACAGAGAAATTATGAATAGGAGGTAATTTGATAAAATAACTTCGTATAGATATCACTACAAAAATTAACACTTCGCAATCTATTTTTCTTATTTCAACTGCGACTCCTAATTTTTATTGTTTTATTTAAACAGTATAATGATTTCAAAACACATGCAAAGAGTGAACAAAATCTATAATATTTTTTAACCTATGCCCTCATAAAGTCATTTTCCCAATCAGTTCTATGTAAAATCCTTAATTTTCAATTTCAGTTTTTGCGCTTAAATGTATGATGACCCTCAATTTTTTTCTCATAATTTTGAAGACAAATACTAGTATGCTTCTACACAGACAGTAAGAAATTAATACACTGCAGACACGTTAAGACTCGATAAATATATAAGTAATTCATGTTTTGACGTATAAGGCATGTTGAAAACATTGCATACTTTTCCAAGATTATTCAATAAATCTCTTCTCCGAACTGGCGATGTATTTTTACAATTGACTGGGTTTTAAAAAGACGCTTATTTTAGGAGTTTAATGGACCAGCATACCTCATGGCTAGAAACGGTATTTTTCGAAAGACAATAGTCAAAAGTTTATTTTTTGCCCTGTCGTAAAAAAATCCTACGGTGCAGTTTTCCGGAAATTCACTGAAAACGAGATATTTTGATTTTTGCCAAATTTTGACGGAATATAAACAAAATCTGCTCACTTTGATACGTTTCAATGATTGTTAATAAATATATTGGAAAACGAAACATGTCTATGTTAGCTATGATATCACAAAAGAAAAACATATTTCTAAAACCTAGAAGTTGAGGAATTTTTTGTTTTAAGGGGGGATGTCTCCTAGACTGTGTGTTTACCTGCTGTCGAATGTTGTGGAATAAATTTTTCAGCAAATTTTCATTGGTTTTTGTATCAATTCAATGGATTTATCAATTATCCAAACATTTTCATTGGTCAAATATAAATCTATTGCATTTTTCCTATTTTTGAGGTATTCAACAAAAACCCACTGAAAGACAAGATATGAACAATCTTGATATTTCGCGGGTAAACATATTCTGTGCTCTGCTAAATATTGATGAATAGTTTATTATAGTTTATGATAAGAAGAAGTAACCACTAGGTAGTACAAAAACCAGAAATATAAATAGAAACTGCCACTTTCGGTCACGTGACAGATGATTCAATATGGTTGCCACAAATACAAAATTGTTTTGCGTAAAAAATTAACAAATTGGGAAAGAAAATGCATCAGAAACTTTCAAAAATTTATAATGAATGAACGCTTCGTTGCAGTTACCATTTACATAACAGAGAAATGAAAAATAAAACTGTAACAAGAAATAGAACAAAAACATGTTCAGTACAAGATAAAACACTGATTGATGTTCATATCAAATAAAACTGAAATTGCGTTGCTCCCTAAATGGATGTTTTCCGTTTAAGACAGCCCGTAGAAGACAGGAGGTCGCGTGAAGCTGTCTTACACCGGTAATTGTCGAATCCAACGTTGCGATTTGTTCGACGTCACAATTGTTATCACAATAAACTCCATGGATAATTTGAGGTCAATATTGAGAACTCCACCAGAAATGGCAAGATTTACTTTCTTTCGGGTTGGGTGTTGTATTTTACGGAAGAAATAGGTTTCTTATATTCGACAAAAACTAAAGATCAGGACATCTTCCACTCGTGTGGGAAATTCTACGTCTTCTACCCTTGTGTCACTCGGAAAAAGACGAAATTTCTCACACTCGTGGAAGATATCCCTCATCTTTGACATGGTCTCGTATAAGAACTTCTTCTTCTTCTTCTTCGTTTTTCGTCTTACTTTAATTTTTATACCCCGCTTGAAAAGTGGGGGTATATAGTTATGAGGTTGTCCGTCTGTCCGTCCGTCCGTTACACCTGAAGGTACCCATCTCTTATCCTCTACTACTCATGAACTCCTGAATAGATTTTCATGAAACTTCAACACAGTGTCTTTGACATAATGTAGATGTGCACCTCTTATTTCAGAATTTGATTTGATTTATTTTTTGGTTTTACCATAGCAAAACATAGACTTGGCCATAAAATTCATGAAACTTTAACACAGTGTTTTTGACATAATGAAGATGTGCACCTCTTATTTCAGAATTTGATTTGATTGATTTTTGGGTTTTACCGTAGCAAAACATGGACTTGCCCATTACATTACAAGTGGGTACCCGTCTCTTATCCGTAACTCCTCATGAACCACTGAATAGATCTTCATGAAACTTTTATACAGTCCTTGTAGCATAATGTAGATGTGAACCCTCCTATTTCAGAATTTGATTTGATGGATTTTGAATTTATGGAATCAAATGGGGTGCGGGGGTATTTATTAGTGAGCTTTGCTCACAGTTTTTCTAGTTTGTTTCTGTGTTTTCGTTTGCAAATACACATGCATGTTAATTATACCTAAACCACATGTATCCAAACATATGTATGGTTTCTGGGGAAGAAGGTTCCTACCGTCGGGTTCCTTAAGAAAAGAAAAAAAAACATTTTTTAATTTCTTTTTTTTTTTCAAGTATTTTCTTACACCATCTTGTCCGTGATTTCATCCTTCTTCATAAAAATCCGATCGTATCAATAAGCAACTGTCGTAACCTCTAGAAACATTCCGTATATGCATTTATAGTTGTATACGTTTTCTTGTATTTGCCATTCTCTATTGTTCCTTAGACATTATGAATGTCACACAATTTTTATTGTCAGAAATTCTCTACTCTTATTCATAAATGTATGGCCTCATAAAATATTAGCTTTCAATGACATATTTAATTCAAGAAAGTTGTGAATCTCTTGCCATGGATACTACAAATTCGAATTATGTTCCATTGGCGGATCCAATGGTGACCCCTTTTTTGTAGACAATCGTATATTTTTTAATGAATATCCTGATGTTTTATTAAGAAATACCCCAAAATTTCGCGCCTCGCTCCGCTCTTCGAAATTTCCTTTCACTTCTAAATTGGGACCCCCTTTTTAAGTTCCCTGGATCCGCGCCCGTCTTACCCTCATTTTTCATAGTCTAAGGAATTTCCACTATATACATCTATATATAGTCAGCTCGGTGACTTAAAATAAAATAAGAAAAGAAAGAGTATTCGCCAGTTTCGTTGAGCTTTGAGAAGTAGAGGTTAAAGCAACTATATAAAGGCCCTACAGACGGACTGACAGACAGACACATGCACGGACAGAAGCAAAGCGATAAATATTGAGTATTTGAGTGTCAGTCCTACAGGAACAGTCCACTTGGAATTGTTTCAAAAACGTTGACTGATTTTACTATCGTCAAAACTTCGCCTTTGCTATTTGTAATAATTTTTCATGTTAGGGGGTCACAATCAAGCAGTCACAAAACAGTCTTTTAAAGAATGAATTTCCTGGAAACTATCTAAAAAATATCATTTAATGTTGCATTTTAATATTGACAGTGCGTTTAAGATATCATATCTTTTTTGTCGGGTATTCGGGAAAATCAACACCCCAAACTTTTTTCCACAATCATAGAGGGGGTGTAAAGAAACAGCCGTTTTTCAATTCAAATACTTCCAATATTAGTATGATGGCGCTATTATTTTCTAGGGTATGCTTCATATGTCAACTATGCAAAAGGTCAAGTCAAAATATTTTAAAATGTGGCTACGGTTCCCGTTTTTACAAAAGTATGGCTTTTTCTGCTGATTTTCAGTCTTGACCTTTAACCTCAATTTTCTAAATTCTGCACCACTTCTGCTTTTTACGACAGGGCAAAATAAACGCACCACAACTTCTTATACACTATATATAAAAATCAGCCATGAGGTATGCTGGTCCATTAAAATTTAAAATTTTGGTCTCTAGTCACTGTACTTTTACAGGTACGGTGAACATATATTTGAGAGAATTTCACATGTGGATACACTATCATGCTTTCAAATTTTGGCATTTTTTGTAATTTCCAAATGTTATCTTAAACACCTGTTTGAGAAGCCTACATTTCATGATTTTATTATGACGAGTTTTCTTGCAATTGATTCAATATATATTCAATGGTTGTTTATCTGTTGTGAGTGTCTATAAGTATTTTTGCCGAGCAATGGATGGCATTGATTTTTTTACACTTTGCCTGTTCATTTTATATTTCTTGACATTCTCCATCAATGGAATGATAAAGACTTGGGATGTAGCGTTGGTCGACATCTCGCAACGAATTGAAACACTTTAGATATTGCTAAAAGATAGGGAACAACAATTAAAGCTTGGCTCTATTGTTCGACGCCACAAAGGGAATTCCCGTAACAATTCCGTTTTTAGTGTTTAACCATCCATCATTATTTTAAGCTATTAGGAAGGACTAAAAATTTTTTTTAGGGAACTCAATTTTTGGCCGTTCATCTGCATTGCGGATAATTCAGTGTAAAGAGCCAAAAATTGAGTTTATGGTTCAATAAATCAACATAAATGACAGCTATTCCTTCAATATTTGGAAACGACCCACCGATATGGGATATTTGATAAGTTAAAACAGCTGTTATATTATTCACCTTTTAGGGGTGGGAAGGGATGGTTAGATTTTGCGATAACAATAATTCTTTTGAGATAATGGAAAGAAATATCATCTTTTTTATTTAAAAAAATCAATATTTTAAGCATATCGTACACATGGTAAACAACAAAAATTTTATATCTTTTTTTAATATCAAAAATTATTTTTTGTAAACTGAGAAATGTTCGCGCCGTCTTTATTTCGCGGTTAATTGACAGCATTTTAGTTCGTGCAGTTTTGAATTCGCGCTGCAAAATTATTGACCATTGACTTCAATAACAGACAAGTATATTGACGCCGTTTCATTTTCGCGCTTCCATTCCAAACGAGAAAATCGAGAAAATAAAACTGCCGCGAAATTTTCCTGTTTACAGTATTTGTTGTCTATTTTCAACAAACAAATATCTGAATATCTTTTAAAAAGGCATGTTAATAGTAATCCAGTTAAATTTAAGACGAAATAATAACTGCAATGACTTCACTGAGTAAATTAAAGTGAAAATAGAATGTGTTAGTCAAAAACTTAATGTATCAAAATAAAAAAAAATGGCGAATAAAAAATAAAGAAAGAAACAAATGTTGTTGTACATTCACTTTTTACATATAAAAAAGAAAGGAAAATGCGTAAATGTCAATGAAACAACATATATCTCCAGGTTACAGCGACCCTAAACAAAACATTTAGGGGTCACCGTAAGGTCTTCAACACAGTGAGGAACCTCATACCATAAAGGGAGCCCCAAAAAGTCAAAAAAGGTGAATGAAACAATGGAAACATACGACATCCAATAACCCGAATATCAACGAACTAAATTCTTAATAGAAGAGAAGGACAACCAATGGCCAACATATACCTACAACTTCGATATTTTTTGTACTTGAAAAGGCACAAAAATTGCGTTCGGGTTTAACTCGTTTCCTTTGATCCAAATCCTTCCGCTATGTGTCAGGAATGGCTAAAATATAATAAACAAGAAGACTAACTTAAAAATCAAACAAAAAAAGTCCAACTTCTCAAGACGAGTACCTTACAATGAAGTGCATAAAACACGAAGACAATGCATACGAGTACTGTCCTGACAAATGCTTGCAGTTACGGATCGCTACCCAAGGACATAATTTCTATTGACTATGATATCAAGCCTTCTTACATATGAGACTTCAATTGAAATTCTTCTAAACGGATTTCTTATAGCAAAATATGCATGGATATTATCAACACCATATGTACATGTTATCAAGCTTTTGACAGCTATGTATCGTAACATATCATCCCATGAGCTAGAATTTGAAGCACAGGGGCGAGTGAGCGTCAGTCATTTTAGCCATTAGAAGTGCTTCATATTATCTCTTCTACATTAATTTTTAGAGACTTTGTCTCATGTACATTTAGACCATATCCCGTTGACAGCTATATATCGTAACACATAATCCCATGAGCTGGAATTTGAAGCACAAGTGCGAGTGAGCGTCAGCGATTTTAGCCATTAGAAGTGCTTCATATTATCTCTTCTACATTTATTTTTGTAGACTTTGTCTTATGTACATTTAGACCATATCCCGTTGGCAGCTATATATAGTAACACATTATCCAATGGGCTAGAATTTGAAGCACATGGGCGAGTGAGCGTCAGCCATTTTAGCCATTAGAAGTGCTTCATGTTATCTCTTCTACATTAATGTTTAGGAAATTTGTCTAATGTACATTTAGTCCATATCCCCCCTTTTTTTTGTTTATTTATAAGTTTCCCGTCTTTACACTTGTTATTGCTGAAAAATGATCTTCATATGCAAACGGAGATATTGAAAGCACTCAAAAAGACATATTACTGCTCTGATAACTATATTCTATTTAGTTGTCTCTTTATTTAAGGCAAGAAATAAATTTGTATGACAATAAGTTGTGTATGCAAGGAACTTCAATTTTTAAACATCGTAGTGCTATATATCCTGCCTCTAGTAAATTCCTGAGACGTCGATTGGTCAAACGACGTCACGTGCCGATCGTGTATATTCCATATCGAGTGACTGATTAATATACCGTCAGTGACCGCCATTACGCGGCGTCACTGTACGTTTTTAAATAGGTTTTTTGACAATTTACTGGACTCTCGGCAGGATATAAACATTACACAGTATTTAAGTGACCAAATATGGTATATACACGGTCAGTAAATTGAATATTGGTCTCGAGCTACGCTCTCGCCCAATACGAAATTTACTGACCGTGTATATACCATATTAGGTCACTTACAGACTGTGTAATATATAATATATTGACGGAAATCAATTTTCAGTAATAATTTCTTTATTTGTTTTAACATGCCGAAATCTCAACTATTGAACTTCAACAGAAATAAACATATTTCGTTATTGAATATGATATTTATCATGCACAATTTAAAAAACAATATTGAAAATGCATTTGTAGTTAAGAAAACAAGATTTGGACACTTTCACTACAATGTTTGATGAAGCTCTGCTCCAATCGTTGTAGTAGAACTGTTTTTAGGTTACCTGCCATCACTTTGCATCCGTCATACGTCTCCAATCGTCTTAAATAACAAAATACCGAAGTAACTTCTAATTTAGATTCTGCATACGCACATTTCGTCAACTTATGTCTCCTCAGTTCAGATCTAATCAAAACATTTTGAAATCCATATACCGAAACGTGTATAAAATCTGATAGAAAACAAATTACCAGGATGGTCGAAATAGTAAAGCCAAAATGAGCTAGGGACAGTGCTATGAAAGACTGGCTACTGGGTTGATGAGTGCCCTGGGGGACTTACAGTCCACCAGCAGAGGTATCTGCTCAGTGGTAATAAAGAACAAAATACCGAAGTTACAGTCAATTTAGTTTCTGCAAATGCGCATTTTGACAACATATGTCTCTTCAGTGCATATCTAATCAAAACATTTGGAAATAGATATACCGAAAAGTGTGAAAAAAGCTGATAGAGAACAAATTACCAGAAGGATCGAAGTAGTAAAGCCAAAATGGGAATGTTTTCCTTAAAGAAACTTTTTCTAAAGAACCGATGAATAGATCGAAAACAAAAAGAAGCTCTGGTTAAATACTAAAGCGGATCTGAACAACAACAAGAGTTGGTTGGTTGTATGAGTGCCAAGTATAAATAAATGAAAACACATCGGTTATTTTCAAATTAAAGAAGCCAGCAAACTTCCAAACAAAAGTGACAACAAAAGTCCGAATCGGTCAGAGGAAGAGACCAGTAAGGAAAATCCGTATAACATTCGACTGAATCTGGGGAACACAATCCGACACAGAACATTTTTGGCAAGCCGTCATATTCCCGACTTGGAACGGGCATTTTATAAATAAAATGGTGGTTTAAACCAGGTTTATTGATGCATCAACCTCCCGCTTGTATGACGACTAACTATAGCTTCTGTGTGCCCAGATGGTGTT
Source organism: Modiolus philippinarum (assembly GCA_002080025.1). Taxonomy (NCBI): domain Eukaryota; kingdom Metazoa; phylum Mollusca; class Bivalvia; order Mytilida; family Modiolidae; genus Modiolus; species Modiolus philippinarum. Next base: position 161,815 of record MJUU01072816.1, read on the forward strand.
AAATGCCAAAGCCATAATATTGTCAGGGGGCACTACACTATTTCAATACGCCAATGTTTGACAGACCTCAAAAATAGTACTATAAAAAATAGTGCCTTTTAATTTGTAGTGACTCCAGCCAATTGATACATGTTATAATCAGCAAGATCATAGAATATTTCTAGGTGAATGACGGAGAGCAAAGAACAGTTGAAAAAAAAACATGATTAAGTTGCATAACAAGCTAGAACGGATCGAATGAAATACGACCAAATACCGAAAATTCTCTGTTGCGACTATGTACAAAATTAACCGGAACGTTTCAATTCCAAGTGTTGATATTTTGTTTCCGATCCGCCGTAAAAATAGCCGCCATCTGGGAACAGGGTGTTAACATGGGACGTTCTAGGAAATGTGCATAAAGATAAAGATCTTTATAAAGAACTGCTGAATGGATTTAAATTAAACGTTGCATGAATGATACTTGTGCAGTGCAGACCAAGCTGCTGCTAAGGTGCCGCTCCATTATCCGATATGACTGGGACCCTAAGAGAAATTCATACAATGATCTTCTTCTAGAGAACCGTAATGAATTAAAACTCAACATGACATGCATGATTCTTATGAGGTGTTCATCAAGAAAGAAGGCAGAAGGGAAAAAAAGTTAAATATTGTAATATATGACATAAAGGTTTCCCAACATAGTTTGAAAATAAGACCATTGAAGATGGAAGTTTTTATTTACTAAATTTAGCGGCCATGGTCCAGGGTAGCGATACAAGCTCTTGCGAACCTTTTGTTTGTTTTGTATTTTTTATTATGTTTTTTTCATTTTTATTTAGTGCCTCATTTTGGGTTGACGTAATTAAAACCCTCATGGAAGAATCAGATTTTGTTTTGTATTCAGCGCAAAGTTTATATTGTTTACTAACCTCATACAAAGAAATCTATTTTATTAAAACACTAAACCTTCAATGGTTAATAGAAAAGGAGCTCAACAATAGCTTTAATCCATAGATTTTTGGAGAATGACTCCGAATCGGAGAAAAAAAAATACAGAAGAAGCGATTGAAATGTTAGATTTGTTGATCAACAATATATTATTCCATTTTGGAGGACTTGTTTTTTATAGACTAAAAACTCCAATTGGCACAAACTGTGCACCTCTTCTAGTCGATTTGTTTCTCCACTGTATTGACTCTTAATTCATCGAAGGTTTTCTTCAAAATAAATATAAGGAAAATGCCCAATCCTTCAATTTTTGCTTCCCTTACATTTTGTCACTAAACAACCCTCGCTAAGGCGACCTCTTTCATCTGATCTATCCAAAAGAGCTCAAAAAAGGATAATACAGACACTTCCACATCGGCCTTCATACTGATATTGACAACAGAAGTACACTAAAAACTAGGCTGTATGACAAAAGCGATGACTTCACTTATTCAATAGTCCACTTCCCTTTTCTGTGTAGCAACATTCAAACGGCACCAGGATATGGAGTTTACACAGTACTAACATTTGTTTATTTTAAATGTAAAACAGAAGTTTCTCACTATACCAAATGCCGAGGTTATTCCGAAATCAACACGATATTTTTTTATGAAGGTGTCTGAGTGTTTTAAATCAGATAGCACAATATATGCTTGTTCTAACTTTGAATAATAATTTTGAATTCTTTATTATTCTTTTTCGTTAATTTTGTTTAACATATTACCCTGATAAATTTTTTAACTCTAGTCTTGGTGGGAATGTGATGTTTTTCAATTGACATCATAATTTCAGTATGAATACTAGTCACAAAGTCAGTTAAAATAGTATGATTTGATCAGATTTTCTTTTTAACAAGAAAGTCTTTGAGACACTTAGGTGTCACTTTTTGAAAATGGATTTTTAGGGACGATTACTTAAATATACCAGTAAATTAGAAATGCGTGTTCGGATATTTTTTTTTTATCTTTCGCTTCCTCGTTTGCGCTAAAGACGTGGTTTATTCGAATCATTTGGTGAAAAAAATTTAAGCTTTTAATGTATTGACATTGGAAGTGATCTATTGAAATCCAAATAAATATATGGATGGTGCTTTACGAATTCTAAATGAAAAGCTTGAAAGCAATAAAAAGTCCGACTTCGATCAGCTACCCATTCTCATAGAGATTAAAAGCTATCGGTAAAATAGCAAAAAAGGTCAATAATGGAATACGTTTTTTAAGATTTAATACTTTGAATTCGGTCACATTAAGAATCGAGTATATTCTATGTACATCGTTATTGCTTAAAATTACCTGTTTCAATAACTTTTCAGTAATTTGTTTTGGTTTAAATTTTACATTTTACATGAAATAAATTAATATAGAAATACGATATTTAATATTACCTGTTAAATATTTTATCTTTTTAATTCGGACTAAAATGAATAGAATGGAATATAGATCTATATCAAATTCCAAAGTTGATTTGGTAACTTCAGTAATCTACCGTTTAAATGATTGCACTGAACTCGTATATACACAAGGAGATAATTAGATACAAAAAAATCAACAGTTAGAGAAATCAAAATGTCCAGATTCATGGGAAAAAACTCATACAAGTAAGTATACTAAGTAGTTCTTAAAATTAATTATTATCCTAAATTCATGGAGATATGAAGAAATAAATATCTCGAACAAGGTCATAGGTAATAGAACTTCTGGGTTTACACTGAAGAGACATAAGTTGTCGAAATGCGCATTTGCAGTAAATAAATTCACAGTAACTTCGGTATTTACTTATTTGTAAACAGTTATCCATTGGAAACTAAGAAAAATACGAGTTTTTTTTTATTTATTTATACGATCCTGTACAGTATGAATGAACTAACAGATATATATCTGTATTTGACTTTAAGTTTTTTGCACGAAAAATGATACATGACAACGAATAGATGTTTTTCAATATTTAATGGATTTTATACATGGTGACGTGATTAATTAAAAATAGAAAAAAAATGGAAAGATAGACGAGATGGTAAGGATCAGAAGTAGTTAAGCGTACAGCGAGCAGCTCTGTCGATATTATAATATTAAATATCAAATAATGACAGAATAGAAACTAGTCTTTTACAGTTCCGATTGATTTGAGTTTACAAATAAAACTCTAGAATTATAAAATAAAAAACTATTTCCGGATAGACTTTCGGTACGCTGTCGAAATGTTACATAGCGCTTTAAACTGTACTTCCTTTCAGTTAAGATTTGTTATCCTTTCCTCTCTTCAATTTTTAAGCTAATGCTTTTGAGTTACTCATTCTGTCCTTGGGATATCTGAACAACTTCTTACTCGAGGTGAGAAATTGCAAATAATAAAAGCATCAAAGGATTTACCATAAAAATATCAACAAAAAATGAGTTGTCAATAAGTAAAAGATAATTTACAGAAAAGTAAATAGATTTGTAGATCCATTCACAGTCGGAAAGATGGATCCAATCCAAAAATGCCTTAAATTATTTTCCGAATTTGTAAAATGTTCACCTAAATTATCAATACACACAAGATGAAAAATGAAAATATAAGTTAAAGTTCCTGAAATACGAGAGAGATATTTTAAAATAAAAAAACATTGAAAGTTACTATAATTATCCGACTTTTGAAATTCTATTTTTGTATTCACAGTTGTATCTGATTCTGTATGTAGGGGATAGAAGCAGTTATTTTAAGTACTGGAGAAGACCAAAAAGAAACGTTTTAAGAGCTAATTCAGGAAAAAAAACATACCCTACTTTATGAATGTCGCAATTCATCCCTTGGTAAAAAAATCATTGAATTTGAAGAACAGAAGTCCTAGCATAAAACTCCAAGAGCTTTCGATATGTCTACTATTGCCATGTTTTTGCTATTCACCTACAGCATTTTTGGAATTTGTTTTGACTTCTGTCTGTCTTTCCATTTTTTCTTTGAAATTTCATTTCATTGTGTAATTAATTCAATTATTTACAGATTTATTTTTTGGGGGGGAGGGGGGTCCACAACTTTTAGCATCACTTCATGTCTGTTGTTTGGTCAACACTGTAAGAAACATCATATTCATTTTGTTTTCATCCTATCTAGTTTATCTTTTCTCGAATGTCTTTTTCTTCTCTTATTAAAACCTACTACATATATTTGTTTTGGGCTACAGTTGACATCAATTTTATAATAGATAACGTAAATGTTAAAATTTATCTGATGTATGACTTAAAAGGTAATGGTGCATTATTTGATAACCCCACCGTTTCAAATAATTTCAAGATTTCAAGGGGTATTATCCAAAACCCCTAAGACCTCTGAATCCAAAATCAAATTCTGCCTTGGTTTTGCGTTTAACAACTTGCGTACCAAGTTTGAATTAAGACCGTATGATATTTCGTTGTCAAGTTTTCGGTTGGAATCTTCGGAAGTTGGACGGACAGACAGACCGACGGACGGACGGACACCCAACTGAGGGTATCACATAATACCTCTTCGTATGGCAAAGTCTGAAACTAATATTAGTGAAAACTTGTACATTGCATGATTGCACTAAAGCCCCAGTTTTCAAGATTTATTTTATACTGTAAATAGCTATCATGATAAGTAAATCAGGATACGTTGGTAGGTATACATGGAGTAAACTAATATATCTTCTGATACGATTTTATAAATAAGTATCAGTGGCAAATCTAAACTTTTGGTAATTCAATTTTCTGATGAAATGCAGGTATAACCAATTATACCGAATTTTGTGGATTAACTAAAGCAACTTCTAAATTATATACTAGAGGTGACCGTGAGTAAGCCACAAAAAGATACCATCCACCCGTTTCAAAACAAAAAGATAAATGAAAGCTTAAGTTGTTCACCTTCGAAATATTTGAATGCCCATCTGCATATAGTTTCTTTCTTTTTACTGAACTCATTCAAACCGCTTAAGGGATAACCCTTAGACAAGATAAGATAATATAGGACAAAAAAAAGAGAAAAAAATGAAATAATAAAAGAATTCAGACAAGTGTTTTGTAAATCATTAAATTGTCAACTAAAGAATTTGTGTCGATCATAATCACTACCTTCCTTAACAAATCTTTAGGTGTTAAATGTTCAATTTCCAATTCTAATTCAGATATTAAAACATGCACATTGAAAAAAAAAGGTTACCACTATTTATTTATTCTACCTGATTTTCTTCACAAACGAACAAAACATTTTTTACAAATGAGTAGTGATTTAAATATGAGTTTTTCAAATTTGATATCAAATTGTTCGTCAAAACTTACACATTTAACTACACATACTAAAACTATTTCTGTATCTTTTGATTTGATCAGCACTGAAGAAACATAAGTTGTCGAAATGCGCATATGCAAAAACTTGATTCACAGTAACTTCAGTATTTTGTCATTTGCTTTCCACTGAGTGGAGTGTAAATTTCTTCTAATAACATATACTGATCGAGTGCCAATGAAATGCAACACTAGAATGTTTAGATTTTTATTTGCACCAAAAACAATTTTCAACAAATATAACTGCATCTTGTTTACAGTCTTTCAAAAAAACCAAAACAAAAAAAAAAAACAAAACAAAAAACAAAAACAAAAAACAAAAACAAAAAAAAAAACAAAAAAAACAAAAACAAAAACAAAAACAAAAAAAAAAACAAAAAAAAGCACAAAAAAAACCAAACAAAAAACAAAAACAAATCGGAACTACGCCGTCCGCTATACATGGCATTAAATACACACGAATAGTGTTTTGGTGCGAATCCAATTACAAAAAACAGGATAACAGTAAACACCTACAATGGCCGAAAACTACAATCACATGTCACAATTAACAAGCGAACTGAACTAGAAAAACAATAATGAAAACAAAAGACAAACATAAATAACGATAAGAACTCGGGATAGCCGGACTTTGTACCGGCACTAGCAAAAGCCAGTGGTAGGGTTAAACCGGTTTATTGGTACAAAAACCTCCCCTTTCTCTATTCCGTTTCCCTATAGTTTAATAAACAAATAAATAAAACCAAAAATAGGTAGACTACTAACTCTATGACCACAATCTTGGAGAAGAAAAACATAAGACAAAACGTAATTTAGAAAGACGGGTCAAAGAGTGTTCGCCGCTAAACTGCCGGCTAGCTCAAGGAACTTAGTCTGATGGTAAAACACTGTAGTCGCACTACGGAAGAAACATCAAACTCAAAACTCCCTGAAGGGTTTGGTAAAGAGTCGTCATGTATTTCAGCAGAGATCGGCAGTATCAGTGAGAGGCCAGTATATATGTAAAGTCTTCAGATCACTGGAATCGAAAGCCAATTTAACGGATTTGTTTAGAATATCCCGTCGATATCCACTATTACGTAAAGAATGTAAGTTACGTCTCAGTTTTTCTGGATTCTTTATCAGTTTCTGACATTTCTAACAACATTTCCATAAAATTGAGGATGAGAAATACCCTTTGTAATTAGTTCTTTGCGACTCACATCATATCTAGATATTAAATGTTCATATCTTCTATAAAACTTCTTAAAGATATTTTATAATTGAAATCTGTAACTTTGTTGAAAAAGTTTGGATGTCAGAGAAAAGTAACGCTCATTATAATCGTCAAGGGTTGAACAAACGCGAGCGAATCGTTCACGTTAAGATATATGCACCACAAAGGGTAGAGCTAGGGGAACGTCGCCGTCAAGAAAGGAGAAATTAGTAATAGCGAAATCAAAATCAACCCTTTGATCATATATTTTAGTTTTTAGTTTAACAGAGTCAACGATGTTACTTAGATAAAAAACGGACGGTATTTAGAATCATTATTTGCTTTATTAAGTTTCAGTTGTTGTGGGTAAATGATGTCAACATAATCTACAAACTGGGGATTGTCAATAGTAAGGATAACAATGTACCTTATATTATCATTGAAATAGAAATAAGTTTATCACTTTTTGGTACAGTTCCATTTTGTAATTTTTTTCATGAAGTCCCGTTTGTAACAGAACTGCAATGAGAGGTGCACAATTAGAACCCATGGGAATTTCAATGACCTGATGATAAACAATGGTGCAAAAACGAACATAAATGTTGTCTAGCAAGAGATTCGGTGCCTAAATCGTGTCATCACATGTCCATGAGCAATAATTGTTGTAAGTAATATTGAAGAAAAATCATTTCTTTTTGTTACAGAAGATGAACTGAGGACCCGAAAATTTAAAAGACCATTTTATAAGTTGTCCCAATTTGGATTTAAATAAATTATGTGGAAGGGTGTATAAAGTGTAGAAAAATCATAACTGTCAATAGAATAAATTGGTCTTTTTATACATTGTAATTTATCTAAAACTTCAATAGAATTTTTTACACTCCAAATATAATTTACACCAGAGTTTTGATATGATTTCTCACAATATTTGATTACTAACCCCTTTATACAAGTGAGTGCACTGGTTAAATTGATGGGACAAATTTGTGGTTAAACAATTACTGGAAGCATGGTTGTTTTTTCTTTATTGTGCACTTCAAAGTTAATTTAAGAGTTTTACCCCCGTGAAAACATTTTTCCCATCTTAGGTTTTTGGAACTGGTTTTTATTTACTTTAAACATATTTATCAATAAATAGCACATGTATCAATGTACAATTACAACAGGAAAAAATATAACAGGATGTGGTAACAAGTTAAATTTAGCTTTTTTCAAAACCATCTCCTAAGAATACAACAGTTACATATATATCTTGTCGCACGCTAACACATAATAACTAACCATGTGTAAATTTATACATAACTTAAATTTAACTTCAAATGATTTCATTATGAAATAGAGTGAAAAAAATGTGCAGTGTTAAAAATACTTTTTTTTTCATTTAATCCATAAATGATTGGGACTTTATATATTTCCTTAGTTGTTTCTCAAAATGAATATTGCTTCTGACTTTGTTTTCACTTTTATTTGTTTCCCTTTAGCAGACAATATTATAACGTTTATCTTCTCTAAACTACGATGAATCAATTTGATATTAAGTCAGCTTCGTTTGGCTTTTTTTTTAATTTGTCGTGAAAATTTGTGCAACTCTTTTCGAAATTCTAAAAAAACAGGTTTTTTTTTACCCCAACATCAAAACATTGCCCTTTTTGACAATTTCAACTCTAATAACTTGTTGACAGAATAAAAACTCAGAATCTGAAGAATGAGTTTTTTTTTCTTTAATTTTGCCTCAATATGATTGGAATATTAGACAATTTTGGAATTTTGATTCTGACCATTTAATCAGACGTTGACGCTGTGGTAAACTCATTGATGCACAACTTTACGCAAATATTTTGATTAGTAATTTAGCATGGAACAATTCTTCAGCTCGGCGAAGAAGATTTCTAAAAGATAATTGTCAGATGTTGCGTTTTCACTGGCGCTAAGTATAGTTTAATTAGTTAAAAGTTTTAACTTGCGAAAAGAATAGAACGAACGGCAGTGCTTATTGCATTATATTATTTGAACTTGTTGGTATGAAAAAACTGAAGCGATGGTGTAAATAGGTACAAAATAACCGTTCAAAATTTATTTCTCTATGTCCTTTTTTATATCCTTATAAACGATTTCCACTCAACAACACTGCATTTGTCAGGACTTTGAAAGAAGTAATTGAGGCGTGAGTAGGTTTGGATGCATTTTACTATTTCCTGGGATTGTTTTGATTTATTTGCATGAAATTAGTTTTTTTCAAGAACAGCGGGTTTCGAGACCCTCTGGAAAAAGTCACTATCTAGTTCAAAGTATCTTTGTCTTTCGTTGCAGATTTAACCAAGAAGCATTGATTCGAAAATTTTGTTAGAATTTACCCTGAAAGGAAGTATGGCGTCAACTGCAGCAAGTCGCAGTGTTTTATTCTTCACTGTGGCTTTACAGTTTTACAATTTGCAAGCAATACAACATGAAGTGCATTTTGAAATTTTGTTGCTATTACCAAAAAACTAGAACGTTTACATGTGACGGATGTGACGAAAAATATCCTGTTCCTAAAATTCCGTCTGCTGCAGTCAGATTAATTTTTGAAAATGCTCGCTACATACAAATTACCCCAAAATTTCTGCAAAATGTTTCTAGTAGTTAAATAACATCGATGCGTATATACAACTGTGGTATAACCTCTATAAGTAAGACAGCTTTTCAATACCTGAAAATTACCGAAATAGATCTCTCGAGAAATTTCGGTACATTTACTACACAAGATATAGCTGCAAGTTTTCACAGTCTAGTCAAATCACCTCTCAAAAAACTTTCCTTGAACTGGATGCGTATTCAGAAATTACCAAAAGATATGTTTGTTGGATTAAAATCAACAAAAATTGAAGAAATCCACCTTAATCATAACTACCTGCGCTATATTGATGGAGAAGTCTTCAAAACCCTTAAATATCTTAGAGAATTAGATCTGGGTTGGAACGGAATATCAGATAATAATAATACCTTTCAAGGAATATCTCAAGTTACAAAGCTGACTTTATCTGGATCATGGTTTTCATTTTTTCCTAATTTTTGTAACGCTAAAAATAAGAGTGTAATGCCAAATTTGCAATCACTTGATCTGAATTATCCCAAAATTAATTCCTTGTTTGCACCAATTAGATGCTTAGATGGCCTCCAGAAATTAAACTTAAGCGGGTTGTCCCTTCGCCTGTTGTACAATAATACATTTTCGTATTTACCTTCACTGAAAGTTTTATCATTGCGCAAGATGGGCCCACAATTGAAGAAACTTTATTCTGCCGCCTTTAATAGTTCATCACTAGAGTCATTAACGTTTTCCGTTAGTGGAGACTTTGCTTTTACGGACAAACATGTAAGGCATTTCCACCCACAAAATATATTTAATCTGACTAAAAGTCTAACATACTTGGATTTGTCTCAAAATCAATTTCAACTATCAGATAAATACTGGATATCTATCTTCTCACCATTAACGAAACTACGACAACTGATATTGAAAGATACCAAATTGCAAAACTTGCCTCTTAATGTTAAAAGAATATTACCATCTCTGGAGAAGTTAGACCTGTCAGGTAATGCAATTACAAGTTGGGAAGGCAGTAAACCATTTTTGAATTTTATGGGATTGAAAGAATTGAGCGTTCGTGGGAACAGAATATTCATAATAAACAAATCGTCGTTTCCAGAACAATGGATAAAAGGAGGAGAAGGTGCGTTGGAAATATTGAATTTGAAAGAAAATCCATTTTCCTGTTCCTGCGGACTAAGCTGGTTCAGGAAATGGATGGATCAAACAGAATCTCTAAATATCAGTACCGATAAAGATTCTTGGCGCTGTAACATTTCAAAACAAAAAGTGTTGGAATATCATCCATGGGATACTTTTGAATGTTTGGTTCAATATATTGTCCCTTCCTTGGTCGGGTTATTAGTCATATTAGCCACAGCGTTTTTGTGTTACATTTTCCGATTCCATATTAAGTTATGGTTGTATAAGCATGGATGTCGATCTAAACAACAACAATACGAGCCAATTTTTGACAAAACATTCGCGTATGATGGTTTTGTAGCATACGCCTACACTGACATACATTTTGTACAAAACGAGCTCATACCCAAAATGGAAGACGAATACAAAAGGCGGCTCTGCATTCGTGATCGTGACTTTGAACTTGGTACTGTTTTCTCAACTCACATTGCAGAAAATATAAAAGCAAGTAGAACATTTATACTATTGTTGTCTAGTTATTTTGCAAAAGATAATTGGTGTAATTTTCAACTAGATGTCGCAAATCATTTGAGAATCCAATACGGACAATTGACAATCATACCCATATGCTTGGAGAAAATGAATTATAAATTCATGAACGAAGCAATCTACAACGCAGCCTTCAAGATCCCTACCACCAAGGATGTTTTAACCTGGTCCAGTAATAGTGCTGATCAGCAGTTATTTTGGCAGACATTGAAAGACAAAATTCCCATAGGTGATCATGAAGATTTAGTACATAATGAAGATTTAGGTGATCATGAAGATTTGTCACTGAATCGTTCGGTTCAAATGTATGACGCTTTATGAATATTATATTGCATTTGAGTGTAAATTATTTACGACAGGGTGTTTTTTGTTCTCAATAACTGTTACCCTACCTGATCTCGCACATGGTTTTTATTGGGTCCGTATTGTTCATCCTTATGTGTGTCTTCATTTTTCTTTTTTGTCCCGTACCCAAGTGGTGTCCTTGTTTCGTAGTGTTTCCGATATTGCCTTTGTCCATGGATTGTTCGTTCTTTTGACTGACGGTTCGGTTCTCACTCACTTTGACTGTTTGAATATTTCAATTTTGGACAACTATTTATATACTGACCTGAAAGCCAATTTTATGCAGAAACTTGCAATATCTTAATTTTGCTGAAAAACTTGGGAGTACCCCCCCCCCCCTCATGCAAGGCTCTGTCCTTGGCTGATCATGGCTTTGCATATTGATCATATTTAGATAATTTTGTTCTCTTTCAGTTTTTAAACATCTTTGAGTTTATGGTCTTCCAATTGTTAAGATTTTATCTGCACTGAAGAGACATAAGTTGTCGAAATGGCCATAAACATAAACTTTACAGTGATTAATTTGTATTGAAAAAAGTTTTTGTTTTATTTATTTTGAGTACTCAAACAAATATTTTCAAAATGCTATATATGAAATATTGATTCAAAAATACTTTTACACAAATACACACACAAAAAAAAACAAAAAAAACCCAAAAAACAAAAACAATAACAAAAAAGATATAAACAAAAAAAAAGACAAATAAAAAAAAAAA
>MJUU01072816.1:183588-209740 GCA_002080025.1 Modiolus philippinarum
TAGGTTTTCAAAAAACGTTTTTTGAAAACCTACGACTTTTCCCCATAGTTAACTACTGTCCTATGGACACATTTTCTTTTAAGGTTTTATATCTATTCCGTATTTGGACAGTACATGTTAGGGTATGATAATATTTATAACGTATTATCTAACTTAACAAATGTAGAAATTTAATTTCCCGTTATATGTATTATATATGTGATTTCAGCCCACTCTGAACTGTTTTATCTTCAGCAGTTAATGCCGTGTTCAGTTGTAAACTTTCCTGGCATGAGCTGGGTAGACAAATTTAATTTCAAACTTTGATGATGAACTGATGAAACGGTCGAATCAGAAGATCACAGATGAAAAATTAAAGAAATACATTTTATAACATGCAAAAATTTGGATGCTTACAATGTCATACTGCCTATCAATAGATTTCTAGTAAAAAGGTACCGACGGGTTTCATAACGCTTTTAGACTAGTAGACTCTACTGGCTTTCATACATACGCCTACATTTTGATAAAATTATAAGTGTTTCTGCCATTTTGTGTTTAGTTTGTTCTTATTTGTTGTTTTGTTTTCCTTCTTCTGCTTAATTTTGTGTTTGCCTCTTAAATCTAAGCACTTCATGCACAGGGAAATTAGTTGATAAACGTGCTGACCCGGAAAAACATATTTGCTGTCAGATTGATCATCATATTGATCACTATACCTAATAACTTTCGGGATTCCAAGCAAGAGATGTTTTTGATATTGCCTGCCTCCGTATCCCGCATCAACCATGTAAAGTTCAATTCGGGAATTTTTTTCAGGTACCCCTACCTCGGTCCCGGTAAAAATAACGGCTGAAGTGGGAATCGTACAATATCGGCGATCGTGGAATCTAAGAAGGACATATTTTCCTTCAAGGGATCCGGAGGCAGGCAATAAAAAAAAGAGAGAAAAAAACATCTCTGGTTTCGAATCCCAGAAGGGATTACAAGATATCAATCAATTTGTATCAACCATGAATTCAAAAGTCAGCCAATGAAGTTGCAAATAATTTTAAAGTATATGTTTTTTCCTTATTTGTTTTTCCAAACAATATAATATTCTAAAATATGTCGGTTGGGATCTTTTTTCTCATTTTTTTACTTACATATATTTCATTAAAATGTATTCGAAATTAAAGGAACTTCTTGAGATGTATACCCATACCGAAGTAGTCTGGCACGTTTCAGACAGTATGAGTATACGCATACGGTTCGACCGTACGCGTTTTATCGACAGTATATTCGCTTGCGGTCAAATCGTACATGTATGAGTATATGCATATGACCCGGACTGTACGCATACGGTTTAAATATGCTTATGGCCTGGATTATATACACTTGAAGTTGTAAACCATGCGTCGCTTTTATTCTTTGCCAACGCAGCTTTATAAGGAAGGATTTTTTTAATGTAAAGGGCAGAAAACTTCACATTTTCATTAAATTTTATGATGCAGTCTTGTACTGATACCGGATATATTGATCGACATTACTACATTTTCTTTCGATAAGTAACCTAGGTTGCATTTGAAGACACAGACGAGAAGGGAAGTATACAATGAATGATTTTTTTTAAAAAGTCTCATTGGTTCTTGCAAATCCATTAAGGCTATAGTCATACCCAATTTAATCCTTTCCTTTTCTCTCGTGTCTGCTTTTGATGCTCTATTTTTTGTATCAGCGCGAAATTATTCAATGACTCGATACATTGTATTTCTTAAATTCTATTATTTTTCTTAGACACTGGCGGAGGTTGTTGGAGGGGGGGGTCTCATCCCGGAATCCCGGCTTCATATTTTGTCTAATTCCCTGGATCCCGACATAGAAAAGGAAATCGATGAATCAGATGGAATCCCGATCCCCGGTGCAATTATTTACCGGGTCTTGAATTATAAAATCCCAAATTTCTGAGCTTAAAAACTTCCCAACTTGGCATCCGGAACAACCCCACCCCCATGGCAAAAGTACTTTGAATATACCATCAAAGCATTTATTAATAGAAATAAAAGCAAAAACGTTTACATACATGTGTGTTACATTTTTTTAGGCGTGTTGGCCATCTTCGGCGAGCTGTAATTCCAAAATAAGGACGGCGACCTATGCTTTTCTATATATCTATGGATTCCTGAAGATGATATCTACGTTATATTAGTTTTTAGTTCATATTTGTATATTTTGACATATAAAAACGTCACAAAAAATAGAAATTTCGGTCTCTAATTTAGGATCCTCCCTATTTATCTTTGTAAATTTGGCGCCAAAAATGGTATTTTCGATTAGAAATAACTCCAAAAAATGCACGGTGACCCCCTAATTTTATTTCATTTTCCGGTGTATCTATGATAGATCTTTACAAATATATATACTTTTTTGAAAAAAAAAATTCGGTCCGTTTCGGTATCGTGTTACCTTAACTGAAACATGTTCAAAAAAAGTACTGGCTACTGGATTGGTGTATACCCTCGTGGACTAACAACCGACCAGCAGCGGCATCGGCCCTGTGGTAATAAATAAAAAAAATACCGAAGTGACTGTGAACACATGTAGAAAAAAGAAGGGAAACGGGGTATGTGTCAAAGAGACAACGACCCAAAGGGGAGTAACAACAACTCAAAGCCACCATAAGGTGAGAAAACCATACACCCAACGGCAGGTCGGAGTCGGCCCCTGAACAAAGAGCAATCAAGTCCAGCGAAATAAACATCATCCTAGACTCCTAAAGACATAAAGTAAACTAACTAGAAAAAGGACAAGACACACAAAGGCTTAATAAATTCCTGACTTAGGACAGGCGCAAACCTGTTGCGGCGGGGTTAAACTAGTTTTTTGGATCAAACCTTCTCCCTACAGCCAATGTGATAAATCAAAAAACAATCGTAACAACAGTAAAATTCAGTTGGCAACAGGACTGAGTCAATTTCGAATTTTTGTACATTTCGACAACTTATGTCTCTTCAGTGCAGGTAAAATCATTTAGAAATCCATAAATCGAAATATATGAAAAACCTGATAGAGACCAATTACCAATACGATCTAAAAAGGAAAGCCAAAATCAGCTAGGGACAGGCCTATACTCCTTAAATTTTAATAAACTTTTCTTTAATTTAGATATTGTACGTTTTCAAATAAAATCGGTTTTCTGGTCAGCATCGAAGTACTGGCTACTGTGTTGTGTTAGTGAATGCCCTCGGAGACTGACAGGCCACCAGCAGTGGCATCGGTCCAGTGGTAATAAATAACAATCCACCGAAGTGGCTGTGAAATTAGTTTCTGCATATGCGCATTACGACAACTTATATCTCTTCAGTGCAGATAAATTCAAATAATTTGGAATTGTATATTTTTTAACCCTTTAAATTACTCAGATCAAGATCTTAAATACGAATTCTCTGAAAGTTTCATAAAGCTCTACTAATTGTTCAGGAGGAGTGGTATATATCATATACCAATTAAAATATATGCTGGGTTTCTATGTACCTTTCCATTGCAAATACAAAATACATTGTATGAAAAATTTGACAGATAGGAACTGTTTCAGTAGTTCAAGGTTTAAATGGTGAAAAGGTTCTAGAAGAGATTATTCAGCGTTCTCTGTCAATATGCACGTCTAAGTATTATTTCCTCAATATCTACACAGTTTCTTGAAATTCAGTTGTTTTGATTTCACGAATATGACTGTCGAATAGGTCAAAACATTATACTTTTCGTAGCTTGTTGCCTGGAGTGCACGTGGTGTTCAAAGCAAGGCAATAATTACTGATCTGAATTGGTCTCGTTACATGTTGAAAATGAAATCTATACTTCTGGATATGATAGGGATAACTAGTCCCCAATATTTTTAAATTATACAACATATGCATTAACTTAGTACGATAAAATGTTTTAGTGAAATATTTTATAAGTGAAAACAATAAAGATACTGCTTATTCATGCGCGTAAACGAGTTATAGAATCTGCAGTACTCTGAGATTTCTGAATTTCCCCCCTTCTCGATAAGTGATCAATATCTTCAAAAAAAATTAGGAAGAACTCCTTCCGAACCATTTATTGGAATTTGATGAAACTTCAAAGAGCCTTTTTCACATGATGCCACACTGCACCTTTTGATCCGATTTTGATCTGACCATTTTAGGGTATTTCACATAGCCAAACATGCACTTTACCGTTCTATTTTTTGAGTTGGTACTGGTATGCTTTCTGCGACCCCTCCTACACCAATAAATGGAATTCAATGAAACTTTCAGAGAACCTTAATGACATAAGGGCATAGTTCACTTTTTATTTTAGATTTTACTTTGACCAATTTTGAGGGTTCCCACAGCCATTTATGGACTTTGCCATTCTTTGTCATAAGGGGTATCAGTACGCATACCGAAACTCCGCCTAAACAAATGAAGATAATTTGATGAAACTTTCAGAGAATCTTTATCAAATGATGGCATAAGTTACTTTTTTTAGACCTCGATTGATCAATTTTTGCGGTGTATCATTGCCAAACATAAACTTAGCAATGCATTATATGAGGGGGGTAATGGTAAAGTATCTGCAACGCCTCCTAAACTAATGGATGGATTTACTAAAACTCTTAAACAACATTTTACATATGATTCCTTCGTGCACCTCCTGCTTTAAACTTTGATTTTACCATTTTGGGGGTTTAACATATCAAAAATTGTCTTTACTTTTCAAGCATCCAATGTGGGGCGGTGGTATCATTTAGGTGAGCAATGATCACATTTTTTCTAGTTTCAAACGCTGACAATTACTTCTGAGTTATTTATGTCACTTTTATATTATTTGTTCACAAATTTTTTTATAAAATGGTTTAAAAAAATGATTTTCATTGGTTGTTTCAACAAGGTATTTTCATTGGCCTATTTTTTTGTCATAAATGTCAGTATTCATATTTGAGGTTGTCGAAAAATTTATAAATACTCACTAAATGAATGTACTTATTTTTGTTATATTACTTATTTTTGGCAATTAATTATGCTTTGAAATCCCTAAAATTGAAAATTTCCCTCAATTGAGAAAAGGGACGTAATTCACATTGCGAAGGGATTATTGTCCTTGATTTATCATTAAACACCTGAGAGACAAACTCAATGATAATAAAAGCAATCATTTGAGAATATTTTCAGATATGCCTTAAATATACAAAAATGTAAAATTTGAAAATTTGACATTTGACCTTTGATTCTTAACATTTGCACTATATTTCACGTTTACGACTTGTCAAAAACCAAAGCGTCATATCCTTTCCTCCAATATTAGGTATAGTATAGCCGTGTGTCATGCTGGTTGATTAAACTCCGAAAATAGGCTAGATATTCACGACAGGTTGCTGCACTACTAAGGACACAGCGATGGAGGAGGCAGATACTCCTTAGATTTTAACAACTTTTGTTAATTTTAGCACGTTTTTTAGGATATGGGAAGCCGAGAGATGAAATCGACTTTGTAACAATGTTTTCTTTTGTTTGGAAAAGCAGACGTCTTTATTAGAGTCAGGCTCTAAATGAAAGACTGAGGCTCTTAAAAGCCTCTCGTAATACTTTTGTGAAAATATAACATGCCGTAGTCTTAAATCGGGTAAAGGTCTTAAGTTGTAAATGTCTTATGAAGTTCTTGAAAAGATTGGGTTATTGTCTGGTAGATCTTGTAGAGGAAAAAAAAAGAAATAGTCGTGTAAGTCAAGGAATGATTGGGTAACAATTGAGATGATCTTGACGAAACTGGGCACAATTCCCTGTGGTAGAGATGAATGCTCTTTATTTTTCTTAGATATTTTGTACTTGTACATGAGATTATATCTCATGTCTACACTTTGTTCAATTACTATTATCTAAATTTATGTAAATTCTTACACTGAAGGATTAACTCCCTCCATCGTAGTTTTGTCCTTAGCTATATTTGATATCACTGATTATTCTGATTTCGTTTGATTTTGTGTATTTTAAACATTTTTTGAAATTATGGATTTCTTTTGTTTGGGTTCTAGTGCTGCTGATGAGGAATTGATTTCCAAAAAGGACATACAGCTCATTAAAATTATTGCAGTTGGAGTTAAAACATGTGTTATGGTCTCATGTTCATTTACTTCATATTCTTTTGTAAAAAAATATAAATCGAGAAGAGATTGAGTTGGAGTCGGGAAAAATCGGCATTATGGCTTTAAATTTTGAAACTCGATCAAGGTCGATCCTTTTACTACCTCGATCTGGTCCGGATGGATTCGTAACCTGTTCTCGACATATAATGCACACTACTTCCTCAATAAATTTTTTGTCATGTCAGAATTATTCGGGAACCAAGCTCGAGTAAGATCGTTCCGAGTTTGTTAGTAGACCAAAGATGATCTTCGAAGACCGGTGTCCCGATCGATGAATATTTATGAATATTAATTGATCGAGTTTGGTCGAATAGTTTTGATCGGCAGTGTAAATGTATACAACATTTATAAAATTCGATTTTTTCTTATTTGAATCTTAAGACTTTTTACAATATGAAGAGTGTGTATTTCCCCTAGATCGTTATTCATGTATTTATAAATCACTCACTTATGATTAAAAGTTAAATCTAGAATTCCACTGAGTTGCATATTGTTAGCTATGTAGAAATAAATCTGAAAATTCTATCTTTCGTTTTACCTATGTTCGTTTTACCTATGAAAAAGAAAGGAAATGGGGGTAAATGTCAAGGAGACAACATCCCATATCCAGGTTAAAATGACAAAAAACAAAAAATCTAGGGGTCACCATATGGTCTTCAACACAGTGAGGAACATCACACCATATAGTAAGCCCTAAATGACCCCGAAAAGGTAAAAAAGTGAATAAATGAATGGAAACAAACCTGTATATATATATTTATCTGTTTTATTTGTATTTGGACCAGTACAAAATTCCGAAACTGAATTCATTACTTCCCTATATACATTAAATGTATTAAACTGGAACCGATTTGACACTATATCTTGCTACATGTCCAGCTTTGAAGAAACCACAAAACCAAGTGAGTAGATTTCTTTAAATTTCTTAATTCTTAATTATCAATGTGTGAAGATATGTTCTGTTATTCATCTAAAAACAAAGCAATTAACTATAGCCTTCAGTTTTCAATTTTCTCCAGACTCTTTTGCAAGAGATAGAAAGTAAGAAAATTACCTAGAAACTTGGAGACAGATGTTGGTATTATGTAAAAAAAATACCATTTCAGATAGTTTGGGTATTACTGCACATCCGTCTTGCACGTCTGATAAGGGTTTGATTTCACAATCAAAATGTTGTCGAAATATTGTTGAACAGTTATTGATTATTAATAAAATGAAAAAGCAAGATTTTTGGAGTGTGAGCATGCAGGTCAAATGAATGAAAACGATGATTATGAAGGGCGGATTATCTATATTAAATTTTTGAATTTAAAATCAAATTTTCATGATTTATAAAGAAAATAATCAGTGAACATTTTTGTCATATTTTCAAGTGATATATCAACACACGTTTGCTACTGCATCTTCAAAAAATATTGTTTTATTCTTGTTTTGGAATGATGTTTTTAATTTCTGTTTCTCTGTAACCTGAATGAACAATGCCAAAATCTTGTAATTTTGGCAAGCATCTTCGGCATAGCTTCCGAACTGTAACTCTTATAGTCATTGTGCTGAGTTTTGGATAGTTGCGGACCATAGTGCTACGGAATTTCCCCTTTATAAGAATTGCGACTCTTGCAACACAAATTGTGTTGCACGTTTCTGAGTAATTTGACAACCGGACGCCAAATTGTTCATTTCGTTTCCTCCAACCTTTTTTTTCTAATACTTAAAACATTTAATTATGCAAGGTGAGTCATAATTTTCTATTCATAAAGGAAATTGCCCGAATATAAATGGTCCACCAATATGAAAAAAATAAAGGACCTATAGTGCTACGGTTCCTCAGCTACTTCCGGGAAAATAAGTTCGTCGACTTTTGTTTGTTTGTTTGTTTGTCTGTTTTTTTTGTTTGTTTTTTTTCTGCTTGTTTTTATTCACTTCCTAATTTATTTAAGATTGCTTTATTAACTCTTAATCAATGCAAAAAAAGGGAAAAAAGATGGATTTTATAGTCCCCTGAATAACCAGAATTCAATAAGGGACCGACCATTTATCCTGAAGAGGGGATTATGTTTATTTTTTCCTCGACAGAATTTTTTTTTCACGTGTATAAACAAAACAATTGTTTTCAAAATTAACATTATTTTTTGGGGGCAGAAAGCCTCCTTCAGATTTTTTTCATCGTTTTGGCAGCCAAAATATTTTTTTCACTTAAAATCAGATCCAAAATACTTTTTTAGAAAAAAAAACATACCCCCCCTTCTGTTAAATGGTCGATCCCTAAGAATGACTATATTATTTGGAGTAATATATGCTACGGTAGTCTCTATAAAAGATCTCGCAATATCCTTTGATAAATGGTCTGAACTAAAAATCCGTTTTTGATTTTTTTTTCATGTAATACTGTTATATTTCCATGACAACTGTCATTTAATAACAAATTAAACAAATTAAACAAAAATAGTGAACGTACACGTATGGGAATTGACGGGAACTCCAACCGTCAGCTTAGAAGACAAAAACGTTAACCGTCATGCCAGGCGAATTCCGGTGCTTCATGTGTTTATTAGTAATACGTATATTTGCACAATAAGAAATGTATATTAAATAACCTTTTAGGGTTGGATTTTCTTTTTTCAGTTCTTCTTTTTAGATGAAAAAAATAGGACTGAGTGCATGACGATTAAACGAGTTAACGAATATCCTCATAAACAACAACCACCGAAGTTACAGATAAAAATGTGAAGTGGCGAAATCCAAGAAATTATGTAGTCTATTCATATAAATTCAAGTCATATTTTTGGCCGAATATCCGAAAATGCAAATGTAATTTTCAGATGTCGATGTCCAAACATTACATGAAAGCATGACATCAATGGAATAGGGCCTGTAAGTCTCGTACAATTTTGAAACTTCCGGGACCAAAAACTGTACCCGGAAGTTACATTTTAAACAAAGATATATGATGTTTCAAACAAAAATTTGAACGTCATAATCCTCAGATGTCATGTTTCAGCGGGAAACGTTTTCAAATTGCCGGTTTATCGTGGATTCTCGTGAGTCACATGACGAGACTTACAGACCCTATTATACGTCGGTAAACAAAGATGGAGACAACATGACAAAGACAAAATAAATAAAGTTGAACACAACGCTACATTTCACTATTTAACAGCATTTTTATTGTCTCTTAAAATGCTGCTATAATACTTCTCCTTAACAATTAAGAGGTAGGGCGCTTATAGCGAGGATTTTGTTCACACGATGATTTAAATGCATGTGTCTTTATTAATGTCTAAGACGCTATATTTAACCGATCGATTGCGTCAAATTGTTTATATTTACCTGTAGTATCCCAAGGTATTTCTCTGCTAACCAAGACTATTATTTCACGAAAGGATATGGAGTAAATGAACATGAGACCATAACACATATGTTAACTCCAACTGCAATATTTTTAATGAGCTGTATGCCCATTTCGGAAATTAATTCCTCATCAGCAGTACTAGAACCCAAACAAAGGAAATCCATTATTTCAAAAAATGTTTAAAATGCATCAAACCAAACGAAATCCGAATAACCAGTAATATCAAATACAGCCAAGGACAAAACTACGATGGAGGGTGTTCATCCTTCGGTTTTAGAATTTACATAAATTTAGATAATAGTAATTAAACAAAATGTACACATGATATATTATCTCATGTACAAGTACACCATATCTAAGAAAAATAAAGAGCATACATCTCTACCACGGCGAATTGTTCTACTAACTCCACACTGCAATAAAAGACAAACTCCTGTATTAAATTTTTTACAAAATGATATGTAGTAAATGAACATGAGACCATAACGCAAATGTTAACTCCAACTGCAATAATTTTATGAGCTGTATGGCCATTTCGGAAATCATTTCCTCATCAGCAGCACTAGAACCCAAACAAAGGAAATCCATAATTTCAAAAAATGTTTATAATGCATAAACCAAACGAAATCCGAATGCCCAGTAATATTAAATATAGCCACGGACAAAACTACGATGGATTACCACTTATATATAGTGAGTCAATAGTCATAAATGTACAACGTACATGCATGATAATATATGGATTATTAAGGTACTTAAAGAATACGATATTGGCCAAATTAAAAGTAATTAAGTAGTTAATTTCAATGCCATGTATTAATGTTTTTTTATATCAAATTTTCTGTTATTGCTTACATAATCATATCGCACAGCTTCCGGAGTAAACGTTGGAAGAAACTAAATCCTTTGTAGCATCAACACGATGTTAACAAACATGAATCGGAATTCAATAATTACAGGACGAATGTTCACGTGCTCATATTTATTTCACTTTTTAAAACGGTGTTGAAATTAACTTCATTTTGACACATATATTTCATCACGTCAGTGGTTTGACGGTCATAAGTCCGATAGGAAAGCAGGAGTAAATTAAGAAGTTTGTAGTGCTAATGTTTTTTTTTAATATGGTGTAGAAATTAATCATTTGGAAACATGAAAATTTAAATACCAATATTTGCATCAAAAAGTAACTTAAAAAACATTTAACAAAGAATAAATAAAAAAAAACCAACAAAAAAAAAAAACAAAAAAAAACCAAAAAAACAAAAAACAAAACAAAACAAAACAAAAACGAAAAAGGCTCTGGTCGAGATTCGATCATTGGTATATAATAAACGATATATTTGAATTTCCTTTGAGTAACGACTGAGCTACCTGGGTAACGTAATCATAATGAAATTCAAACTATATACTGCTAATCATAACGCCGGTAAAAATCAATCTGATTTTTTCAGAAAAATTCAATTTTTAAGATGAAGTACCTCGAGAACTAACATGAAATTTATTTCTACATACTTTGATTTTAAAGACCTGCGTAAAAACCTTTGGTTTTAATTGGTTCTGTAGGTCCTTCTTGGAGAATTCACATTGCAAATGTCGGAAAATGAATTTAAATGCAAAAAAACGTTTTCGACCTTTTTCAGAGACTTAGAAAATTACTTTTCAAGCATCGTACTTGATTGTTGTAACATCTTATTAAATCCCAAGTATTTTGTTTCAGTGAATATACAAAATTTCATAATTTTATTACAACTTTAGCATGTTTAGAAAAAGACCCTAGTAGGGAACAAAAAGCTCCCTATAAGCGCCCTACTTCTGTATACATTTAAGGATGTTCGCTGGTCAACTTTGAAATAACAACGATTCCGATTAAATGTGATTTTTTGTTAGAAAATTGTAAGAGAAGTAATTTAAGGGAAAAAAAATAATAGGTTATCGATGTAACTATTGAGATTCAAGTGTTTGAAAAAATGGCGGGAAACTGAACTCCTCTGCATTTTTCATATGTTTAACATGTGGAATGTTTATCCAATAATGAATGTGACAAAATAACACCAATTGAATAAAATTTTGTCAGAATGCTCCAAAAGATGTATAAAATGAAATCATGGAAAAAAATTTGGGGGTCACCGGGCAAAAAGTTATTTAGCTTTTAAATGGATAAAAACAGAGAAGTCCGAAACTATGACAGAAATACACAAACATGACCAGCAAACATCCTTAATGTTATTCTGGGAAGATCTTAAAAACTACTCATTGCACGTAACCAACATACAACATAAATAATAACTATTTAACGTCAAATAGAGGAAAAGACATTTAGCCTTAATCTTATATTGTGCACTTCCCCTTCAAAATTTAAAACATCCATATAACGTAATCAATTAGATTCTATATCAGTTATCAAAGGATGGGTTGCAATAAGGCCGTTTTCCGGCCCACCTGGAATTTTAATATAATATATACCAATGTAACCTAGAATATATGTAGTTTAAGATTGTACAAAAAATATCAAAACGCGCATGTGCAAGTCATGTGATCAAGTGATTTTACTAGCACCCATGTCAGAAGAAGGTATATAGTAAGAAAAAAATAAAGATTGGCACATTGCCAGAACAACTAAAAACCCAATTTTGATGTTAAAATATTATGCAAATTGTGCTAGTCTATCCATGGTATAATTCTTTTGTTAATCAATTTCTTTTTTAAAAGGAAATAATACAGTTTAATGTAGATAACCCTCTATGAGAAAAATATACACAAAAACTTCATTTTTCGAGGCAAATGGAATACCATACCATCCGATATTCTGATATTTTCTGGATATTTCTATTAATTTGTGCATTTCCGACATATTGTCATATACTTCTAAATATATTTCTATATTTTTAACAAAATATCACGTAAGTGGACTTATATGAAACGATTTTAAACACTTGATTGGTCAAGGTATCAGTTTTACTTTTCAGATTTTTTTTTTTTTTTATTTTTGATTTTCGAAAAGTTTGCCTCGTATTGAAACACTGACACATGTATTGTTGGATGTGAATAATTTGCGCTTTATTTGGTTTTATTAAAGAATTTTTATGTTAAATATCAAGAGTTTTTGCTATAAATTATTCCAATGAAGCATGTAAAACTTAAGATACATGTATGCGTTATATTTTAACTGAGACAGGCCATTGCTAAATTCATATATTACACATCATTTCTATCCAAATATCACCTCTATTGGAAAGTTATAGGGGCTCCTGTAACATATCGGGAGGGAAATCCTTTTCTAAGAAGACAAATTCTACTTAAAAGACAGTTAATAAAGCAAAAATATTATATATATAGAGGTAACATTGGAAATCAACAAGCTTGAAAATACCTAGAAATTGGGTAATAGATGACCAAATCTGTTCGGAATATTTTTTTACATATACACAGATGATACTGAAGGGCAATTGATTATTCCACGTCTCATATATATTGTTTCAAATACACAAAAACACATTTTTATATCGAAAAAACAAACAAACAAGGAAAACTTAACACGATAGATATGATCTACTTATCAAACCAGCTCTTGTTAAGCTTATCTGGCAAATTGCCAGGTCAGAAAAAAGCTGATGCAAGGTATAGAATAATAGCATAACTGAAAATTTTGATGTGTATAAAGCTATAAATTGCACATATGAATCAATCAAAATTTGATAAATGAGGCAGATAACAAAACAGAATACCATAAATACACTGAATTTTCACTTAAAAAGTACATTTTTTCCCCATTTTTTTTATATGACTTGCACGCGGAACCAGCTTGGCATTTTGCATGCAAAGGTCCTTTTTGCATGAAAAACAGTTAAAACTGGCGGAAAGGAATTATTTTTTGTTCTTAAATGTAATGTACTTCAGTCTTTTTTTCTTTGCAGATATAACCCACAAGAATTTTGAAAAATACCCTTCTTTTCTTGAATATGCAGAAAGAAGCATGACGCCATATCCAGTGGTTCTTCTTGTCAACCTGTTATTTACTACAGCTTTTTCGATTCACGCTGTGAAAGCCATTAAAGGTGACCGGAATCATGATAGGAAACACAGTGATAAGTGTTGCTCCTATGATCAAACAATTAAAACGTTTACTTGTGACAGTAGGGTCAAACAAAAATGTCATGCTCCAAAATTACCACCTGATGCAGTCAAGCCGGGAATAAAAAATGCGCACCTGAAGAAATTGCACAAAAACCTTTCAAAATGTTTCTGAAATTTCAATACATCGATGCGTCTATACAACTGTGACATTTCCTCCCTCAATTATAAAGCATTTCAAAACCTGAACCTGACCGATATTCCATACAGGCTCTGGCTGCCAGTTTGCATACTTTTGCTAAAACACGCATAAAGAAATTGTCTATCAATCGGATGTTTATTCGTTTATTACCTAAAAATATGTTTGCTGGATTAAAATCAACAAGACTTGAAGAAATCGACCTAAGTCATAACTACTTCCGATATATCGATGGGGAAGTTTTCCAAAGCCTTAAACATTTTAAAGTATTAGATCTTGGTTGGAACGGAATATCTGGTCGTAATAACACATTTACGGGGATATAACACGTTGAAGACGTAACTTTATCGGGGTAATGATTCAATTTTTCCAAATTTTGGCAATGAGAAAAAGGAGATTGTATTACGAAAATTTGAAACATTAGACTTAAGTAACGTCAAAATAAATTCGTTGTCTAGACCAATTAGATGCTTAGATAACTTGACACATTTGACCCTGAGTGGTCTGTCCCTTCGACTTCTTTACAATAATACGTTTGCTTATTTGCCTTCACTAAGAAGTTTATCGTTGCATCAGCTAGGCCCACAACTATATCAGATCTGGCCATCTGCTTTCAAAAACTTAGAAGCACTTTCATTTTCTGTTAGTAGGGATTTTGCCTTTAGTGATGACAATACAAGACATTTCTTTGGCATATTTGAATTTACTCCTAAACCAAATACTTAGATCTGTCTTACAATCGTCTGCAACTATCTGATGAAAACTGGATAGCATTCTTCTCATCCCATGAACATTTAAGTAAAAATGCATAAGTTGCCAGTTGAAATCAAAAATTGTCTTTCCAGTCCTTGAAATATTAGATCTCTCAGCAAACGAAATTACAAATTTGGACAGCGATATACCTTTTAAAAACTGTATGTAGTTGAAGAGATTAAAGGCTTTCTGATAAAAGAATATTAATAATAACGAATCATCATTCCCGGAACAATGAATAAAAGGTACCGGCCACCTGAGGCAGCTTCCTTTAGAAAGAAATCCATTTTCATTTCGTGTGAACTAAGTTTTATAAGGAAATGGATGGATCAAACCGAAATTCTGAACATAAGTACAGATAAAGTTACTTGGAGCTGTGCTATCTCAAAACGAAAAGTCCTAAGTTATTATCCATGGAATACTTTTACCTGTTGGGTACAATTATTTGTCCCTTTCTTGGTCGTGCTAGTAGTTATACTGGTAACAGCGATTGTGGTTTACGTTTTCAGGTTCCGTATCAATTATGGTTGTAAATGGATGGTTGTCGATCTAAGCATTATGAATATCAGCAAATTTCAGACAAAACATTTAGATACGACAGTTTTGTTCAAAACAAGCTCATCCCAAAACTGGAAGAAGAATATAGAAGGCAGCTTTGTATTCGTGACCGTAACTTTGAATTTGGAACTGTTTTCTTGAGTCATATTGCAGAAAATATTAAAGCAAGCAGAAAAATGTTGCTGTAATTTTCAAGTAATTTTGCAAAGGATAATTGGATGGTGTACATTTTTACTAGATGTTGCCAATCATTTGAGAATCCAATATGGACAGTTGAAAATCATCCCGATACGCTTGGAGAAAATGAGATTTAAATTTATGAACGAATCAATTTTCAAGATTACAACTAACATGGATATGTTATCTTGGTCGTATAATGATGCTGATCAGGAGTTCTTTTGGCAAGAACTGCAGGACAAAATTCCTATTGGTGATCATGAACATTTTTCACTAAATCATTCGGTTCAAATGTATGACGCTTTGTAAAAAAAATAAAAACGTTTCACAAATGTAATTTACATGCGAAAAATAGATTTTGTATTTCAAAAAAATATTTGTTTCTACTTTATATATCTGCAAATGTACTTTTTAACTTATCTATTTGTTTAGAAAAAAAAGGTCATATAGTCATTCTCTGTATTTATTATTTTACATAGGGGTGTGGCACGCTTTGTCTCAGATTTACCCTTACCTTTCAAGTGGGATGAAAAATTACACTTAATTTTATTTGATTGGTGTATGGTTGCCATTGCAGCGGTCATAAATTGTTACAAACGTCTTTTTTGTCAATTTTTACAAGCATACCAAACAAAAATGCAGGTACATGGATTCAAAAGGGCACAGAGATTAAAATGTGATCAACAAAGAAAAAAAAAAATAAGCAACCTTCTTTTTAAAAAAATTAAAAAAAATTATTACGGTGGTTCCCATGACACAAAACATGGCAGTTTTATGATTTTCAAACAAAACACTTCATCATAATTAATTTTATGAACAGTTCTCCTCAAACGGTTTCGTATACTGCATATCATTCAAACGTTTAATTTTTCTAACCTTCCACATAATAAACTTAAAACAGTAACTTCCAATCTTATACATCATGGTTTCTGTACCAAAAACGGAGAGTGCATGTATTCCGTTTTGGTTATAGGAAAAGATAAAACACATTTTAAGAACTATATTGAGTAAAACAAGAAATACAGTGAAAATGACGTGATAAAGATGCTTGAATTTTTGATCCACAACATTTTTCTTGAATGTGGAGGCCGCGTTTGTCATCAAACAATAGAGATGCCTATGGTAACTAGTTGTGTGCCACTTTTAGCTGACCTTTTCGTTTATCCCTAAGAGGTTAATTTTTTTCAAGGGCTAATACAACAGAAACAAAAACAACTAGTCAAGACTTTTAATTTCAGCTTCAGATATATAGACGTTGCACTTTCTCTTTATAACCCAAGATTTAAGGACTTACATTGGATTTATCCCCAGTGAACTTGAAATTAAAGAGACTACCGATACACCCAATTTTGCTTCATACCTCGACCTTTTTATACATTGACGATACACGGACGTCTAAAATCTAGGTTATATGGATATTTGACAAACATAATGATTTTGACTTCCTAATTGTGATCTTTCCCTTTCTCAGCAGCAATTTACCCACCTCTCCGGTATATGGAGTGTATATTTCACAATTAATTCGTTACTGTAGAGCATGTAGTTCATACAGTGTCTCTGAGGAAAGAGAAAAAGCACTCTCACAAAAACTGCAGAGTGATGGATATGTTCAGCCTTTATTACTTTTGACCCTTCGCAAATTCTCTGGCCGTCACCACGACATCATAGATAGATATGAAATGTCGGTATCACAAATGAAAACGTACATTTTCAGCTAGATCCATGTCTAGATCCATGTCTTCCATGTCTAGATCCATGTCTAGATCCATGTCTTCCATGTCTAGATCCATGTCTAGATCCATGGCTAGATCCATGTCTTCCCGGATTTGACATTATTGATTCTGACTTTATCCTGGATTGAACCACTGACATTGTGAAGGGTGCTGTTTACAGAACAGGACAAGCTTACCCTTCCGGAGCACCTGATGTTACTCTGTTTTTGAGATTTCCCACTTTAAGCGCTTTAATTTTTAGTGTTGTGTTTGTGTTGTTTGTGTGTTTTGTGGGTGTGTGGTGTCTTTGGTCATCCGTCTTCTTGTGTTTTCTTGCTTCTGTCGTGTCTCTTAGACTTTGATTTGTGTAATCTTGTGCTTGGTTACTTCGGTATTCTACTGCCGTTGTTATTACATATCATGCGGCATGAATAAATGTTTTGAGATCTAAGTTCACAGTTAATTGTAGTAGAGCATATTCCCATATTGTGGCATTGCCACATGCAAAACAACAAACATCAAATGTTGTATAAAAACTGCATATACAGCAAATTGTTACATATAAAATCAGAACGACCTTGAAGTCAATTTCCAGCTCAAATGTCACCCGTTTTGCAATTTATCTTATTATAGTGAGTTGAGATAAATCTAAACATAAAAACCATATTTTAAAAGGCAAAACAAACCAATTCTAGCGAGAAAATGTTATAAAATTACATTTTAATATTATATTTGTTTATACGGATAAAGTGAGAGGAACATGTTTATTCGTGAATTGTAAAGAATAACGTAGAATAACAAAATACCAAAGTTATTGTTAATTCATTTTCTGCATATGCGCATTTCGACAACTTATGATTTATCAGTGCAGATCAATCCAAAACATTTGGAAGTCGATTAACCGAAAACATGTTAAAGCTGATAGAGAACCAATAACCAAGTGGGTTTGAATAGAAAAGCCAAAATTCATCTTTTGACAGAGCTTTGCATGAGGGAGAACAAAGATTTGTAAAATTTAGATATTGCAAGTTTCAATTGAATCAGCTTTCGGGTCAGCACTGAAGTACTTACCACTGGGTTGGTGAATACCCTCGGGACTAACAGTCCACCAGCAGAGGAATCGGCCCAGTTGTTATATATATCAACATACATCATAAACCAAACCATGTGTCATCAGAGGAAATTCACAAAACAGAAAGATTTATAAAGCCTCCACTTTAAGTTGAAAATATTAACAAAGGATGTGACCTTGAAAAAATAACATTCATTGAGAAGGCCAAGTCATAAGGTAATAAATTTGTCTAAATATAAAATAGTGTTGAGAATCAAAGCCAAGAACCACATTTGAACCTGTTGGGTTCCCACTAAGGTAATTTATGCATATTCAGTTTTTCTTATGCCTTCAACTCATGTTTAGGTTTTTATTTGTTTCTAGAATGTTCTATCTTTTATGCCTTTTTGTAATATATTTAGTCATTTATTGTAACTTACTTCACTGAGTATTGTTTTTCTAAAATTATTTTCTTTTAATCGCCAATAAAAAATGATAAATATCAACTATTATTGGGTTGATTATCAAGAACATAGCATTGAATAAAAACGATTATTGGAATGGAAGAAAAAATAATGAGCGATTGATCGTCTATAATCAGAAGGTTATATTTAAAAAGGACTACGTAAAATTTAAATATTGCAGTAGGTTGGTCATCTTAACAATTTATAGTACTTTTACACAACCGCAACGATATTATAGCTATTTTGAAACTCTTTAACATAACATATTTAGTTCGAAAAATCTTACATATCAAATTTTGTTGTTACACTTTTATCTTTATCTTTCGTCGCCTGCCTTTTGGATATCTATGATGAAATAAATAGAATTGCTTCGGGACCTTTACTCTCCACACACACACACACACACACACACACACACACACACACCTTACAGAAAAATATTCCCGACACAATTCGAAAAAGCATAAGCATAGTGATTTCCTTCTGTACTTCACTTACTACTTAGAGAAATCTAAAAAAATGTAGTTATATGTCCTCAATATATATGTAGTATTTTGCAAATACATAATAGACAAAGTAATGAGACTTGAAAAGCATTTCTGTAAATAAATAATGCAGTTTTCTGCCTCTCTTTACAAATACAGTTCATGTAAAACGAACGTCATTTTTTAACCGTAGGCAAATTACATAAAGTATCTATGCAATTAGCAGTGTACACAGAGTGTCGAATAAATCATTCAATAAAATCTAACATTGATTTGCTATTCTAATGCAACATTTATATAACGATGGTTTTGATTGGTCGAAACTGACCGTCAATTCCACACCTGTGACAAAGTAGGTTCCCTGTTTAGTCTGGTTCCTAATATTGTTACAAATTCACGAGTTAAAAATAGAACACGAAATTGATTTGTTGCATTAGAATCGCAATAACCGTACATTATTTGAATACCAGAGGGCGTTAATCTTGATTTGACGGTCAAAATATCCGTTTACAGGCTCCGCTACGCGTCGCCTATAAACTGCATTTTGACCGTCTAATCTACGATTGACGCCCTCGGGTATTCAAATAATGTACTGTTATTGCTTAAATAGGCTCGTGAAAATTTTATTTGTAATAGTGCAGCGTTTTTTTTTAAAATTATTTCTTTATTCACAGAATTTACCACTGACATAAAAGCAAAACCGCTGTCTCGTCAAATACGACTTGGACAGAACCTAGCAACTGCAATTACTAATTTTAAAGATCATATCGTTTTTGTCCGCGAGTTTAAAGCCTATTCCTTTCAGGTGTCTTAGTGGTATTATTTCGCCATTTTTGTCTAATACTTGTTCAGATAGGTTTCATTCATTTAAAAAATTAACAAAAAAATAGTAATTTAAAATTTAAATAAAGTTCGAAAGTATATGAAATAATTATTATTAGTCTCTTTTACAACATTTTCATCGCAAATAAATTAACTAAAATACACAAGCTTTAAATTTGAAACTGGATTTAAAGAACACAGAAATTATGCAAAGGAGATAATTTGATACAATAATTTAATAAAGATATTACAAGAGAATCAAAGATTTCACAATTTATTCCTTTTATTTCAACGGTGACCCCTAGTTTTAATTTTTTATATGTAAAGTACATTAAGTATATGAACAAAGTTTGTAATAGATGTCTCAAGCTATCCGCTCATATAATAATTTTCCCTATCATTTCTATGTGAATTCGTGAAATTTTCAATTTCAGTTTTTGCGCATAAAAGCACGGCGACTTCCAAATTTTATTTTGTATTTTGAACAGTAATACAATTATGTTTCTAAACAGAAAATTTCACAAAATTCTGTATTAGGAAAATAATACCCTGCAGACACATGGAGGAAGTAGACCAGCGTAGCCCCAAAATTTTCAACAAATTCAATTTTCTTTAAATTCACAGCATAAAACAATTATGTGCTAGTATACTTCAAGAAAAAGAATTGAAAAGTTTCATCGTAAGATTTTTGATATACATCTCATAGAAAAGCCCTGTCTGGGTTGTCTTAAATTCTGTTACGAAATCAGGCGTATACTAATGAACTGTATTTTAGTAAGAAACAGCGTAAATTAGTCCTAAATTGAAAACTGCTTCTTAGAAACTGGTTGAACTGAATACAAGGTAATACATATCATAAGCAAGCATTAAGTTTTGATTAGCAGTACCAAAGAAATTCCATTGTTAAAACTGAAAATAGAGCTTTCTTCAATTTCTTCTAAATGAAAATCCTATAATTCAATTTTCATCAAAAATTAAAAGTGAAGATCCTCCACACATATGACTAAAGTCACAATTTTAGAAAAAATCATCAATTCACAATGTTAGGAAAATTGCATGAAAAGACATAATTTTTCTGAACGTCAAGTTGAAAGAATTACCTCCCTTGCCAAATATCTGACTTTCATTTAATTCTAATATTCTAAGATTCCTTTCAAAACCTAGTAACTTTAATGCAGGCATAATGAAGTGATTTATTAAAAAGGCGTATTTTCATGATAAAATGGATATTTTATTTCTATATATGTAAAATATTATAAATCTTGCTTTTTATTCATTCCAATTGCAACAAGTAATTTTCATAAAAAAGAGTTCTCCTCTTAACCCAGGTCTACTACTTTAAGTCAGAAACTCAAAAGTTTAAACATAAAAAGGGGTTCATATAACATGAAATGGTTATTATTTGTAACAAAAATTATTAAGACGTGGCTGGGTCATGTATGAAGCCTATACAACAGGCTATCATTTTGTACCTCTTTTTAATAATAGGGAATCACTAGTCAATATTTAGAAGCAGGTGAAAAAAGATAAGCTAAAAACGAAATTGTCTAAAAGTTAATATCATGGGTCTTTCAATTGGCCTTTTTTAACCTGGCATTAGCATGTTTTATTTTAAAAAAGGGATGTTAGCAGACTTGAAAATATGGGATTTGCAAGTGTGGGTGCAAAGGGTGCTATTTAAGTCCATGGAATTGTATGATTTACATACTTCAATAGAACAGGCTATAAATTCAACCGTTACTATGCACAATTAAAAGAGTATTTCTATAATATTGTTAATGAAGTAAATAAGCATCTCCTTTTTTAAAAGTTAGATAATTTCAGACAATGAATTTTCGGAATTGGCTCGTAGTTCTAACAGATAAACTTGATCGGTAACAGGTATTGGCAATGATACATTTGCCATGTAAGCCGATGGTAACGGATTTTTAAAATAAGGCCGATGCTGTCGACTATTTGGAATTTATTTGATATTGTTATCTTGATAACGATTTCGTAGTGTTTTAGAGATGAAGCTTACAATACATATATTGTTTCAGTTTGATTTGTGGAATAAATCACTGCGATTTTTGGATTATACTTTTTCTCTATGCATTTGCTTCCTTTCGTAGATTTTTATTTATGATAAGCTGTATATTGATCCCACGTTTGCAATGGGAATGTCATTTCAGTCTGGGTGGTAATATAAAACGGAGGACTTAACGCGGAGAAGGGTAGATTTTTCTTTTCATTTTCAAATTTGTATATAATTTGATCTGAGTATATGCATTGAGTATATACGTCGAGTTTGGGGTTCCTCGCCGTTCATTGAAGATCTTATGGTGGTTTTGAGTTATTGTTACGCCCCTTTGCGACGTTGTCTATTCGAAACATTCCCCGTTTCGCTTCTTATTTCTATTGAAGATGCTTCTTCATTTATGCTTCTTCATTTATATGCCAATCTTTGAGACATTCTGATGGCACTGTGAAAAAAGGAACGTATTAAGTAAAAGAGACAACAAAAGTCCGAAGCAATTAGAGGGAAAGACAAAATCCGTAAGGTGTACGACAGAATCGTGAACACACAACCCGACAAAGAACATTTTATGCAAGCTGTCATATTCCAGACTTTGAACGGGTATTTTATAAATAAAATTATGGGTTAAACCAGGTTTAATGATGCATCAACCTCCTGCTTATATGAAGACTAACTATATCTCCTGTGTGCCCTGATTGTGTTAAATGTAAAAGCCATAATACTGTCAAAAAATTGCCTTTTGTCATACTGGTAAAGCTTTTACTTAAATACTTATTTAGTCAGTCTCTTGGAAATGAAGCTTTTTATATATATTTTGTTCATTTGTGTAAAAGTATGAGCTACAATCGTCGTCTGCTTGAAACATTTTATCGATTTTTATATGTACAGTCTTTTTGCAATACTTATATTCATGTGAAATAAATATAAGCAGGACATATAGTGCAAATATAAGTAACTGGTGCTTAAACGTTTTATATGAAAATCCAAACACGGAATATAAGTCCGTCTTCATCTACTACACACATGAACAATGATAACAATAGGAGCGCAATCGAAGAAAATATTACGTAATGCAATGCAACTTCTTTTCATATGTAACATTTCTAAATTTATTGCATTATGAATCGATTATCGTGTATTTAGATTATCTTCTTTTTAAGTCACTTGTTGACAATTGCATTTTCAAAATAAAATTTGTTTGGATAAATTTTACATGTAAAAATTAACGTAGAAATGCGTTAGTTTTTGTTACCTGAACATATATAAACATATATAAACTGTTTCATTTTCAATGAATAAAATTTAGCATAAACATATATTTCCCTATCAAAATTCCAAATACCGTCCCCTAATAACAAAGCAAAAGTAAAAAGTGGGAAAACTCTTTTAATGGGACGATAATTTCAGTAGGGGTTCAGGGGTTTGACGAATTTATGATTTAATAATTCTATCTTGGTGCCAGTGAAATCAATATACTAATTCCTCTAGTCATGAAAATAATATAATGCTTTAAAAGAATAATATTTTAGGGAAAACACATTATCGATTTAATCATTTGAGGTGATATTTGGTGAAAATGAATAATTTGTAAGAGATTGGAATGAAAATAAATAAAATTGCTCTATGTAATTTGCCAAAGCCATCCCCTGAAAATCAAATGGTCGCCCCCCATCTTTTAAAAATATCCATTTTCATCATTTGAATCAAATGGAAAAGAAGATTTTGCAAAATACTATATGATTAATATGTAGAATAACTATCAATGAAGTGTCAAAATTTCAAATAAATCTGGGTATATTTGTGTATCAAAATTGTTTTACATTCTGATAAGGAAAACATATAAGCATCATAATTTATTCATGTTAAAATATGGATAACAGGAAACACCTACAATGGCTGGAAATTATAATTACATGCCACAATCCGCTATTGAACTACACATGAAGAACACGAGTAAGACAAAAGACAAACATAGACAACGATAGCATTTTGTCATTATTTTAACACATCATGTAACACATACCGTGAATTCTTCATTGGTTATGTCTAAGGGTTAAAAAAAGACATTAACCAATCAGTTATCAAACTGTTCTTTCAAAGAAATATTTTCCTCACTTACCGTGTGACGGGTGCTGCTAAGAGAGCAGGACATGCTTACCCTTCTGGAGTATCTGATGCCACTATCAGTGTTACGGGCGTTCATACCGTGAGCGCCTCGGTTTTGAATGTTTTGTTTTGTTTTGTTTTGGTGCTTTGTAGCTGTCTTGCGTCATTGTTTTCTGTGTTCTCGTTTTGGCCATGCCTTTCGACCTCTTTTTTTGTAAATACCAATCCTTGTTCCCTCGGTATTCTACTGTCGTTATTAACACAATACGTGTTCAGTTAATGATATAGAAGCAAACAATGAATCAGTCAATATATCACACAGTTTGATCGGTCAAGAAGGTTAGGCTGGGACAAATTTATTGAATTGAACCTATATAACTCAAAAATGATATGGGTATAAATTTTGATAATTGCGGTTAACCAATATCTCGCGTGATTGCTTTAAAGACTCCAATTACCAAATTTATTAAGAAAGAATAAATATTAAACTTTATTGAGCTCAATAAAATCTAAAGTAAATCAAGATATGTTTTAGATATATATGAAATGTGCTATTAACTGTGATGTTATGATTCTGTAAAATGGTATCAGTGACAAAATCTAACACGTGCGGTAAATCAATAACTTGATTAAAATCCATTACTGCAATACCGAATTTATTGTATAAATATGCGTTTTTTGGGATAAAAAGTCTTGTCGGTTGTGCTATAGGCCGAAAAACCCAAAATAATACCCGTAACAGAATATCAAGGTAAGTATATCTATATTGTACCTTTGAAAAAAAGGCAACTTCATTTTAGCTTGAAATTATTATTTTTTTGTAATTTTTTTATTTTTTAGAACAATAAATGGACATACAGTACAAAGACAACTCACAGATAATAACATGTACAACACATATACAAGACACCAAATAAAAGAGCGACAATTGATATTAATTTAATAAACTTTTAAAAAAGAAAAAAAAAGAAAGAAAGATAAAGTATATATATAATATGACGTATTAACCACTGAGTACTGCTTCCAGAAATTCCCATTTTTTCTTTACGAAAACTCTTTGTGTAGGGGTCATATAGTATGTAGATAATTTTTCAATAACAACAGAAAATTTTAAAAATTCAAGTCCCCCTCGAAAAGATAGATCAGTACCCTTGCATCTGCACATATAAATATAATATTTTAATATAAGACAAATATTGTTTAACATGACATTTTGAGGATTTTCATCTTGAAATCCTAAAATGACAGTCTGCGCATTTGCAGAAAAATCAACCCCTACAGTTTTCAATAAATTCTCCACAGACATCCATAAGTTTTTAACTACATTACATTCCCAAAAGATATGAGTTAGTGTTTCCTTTGTTTCAAAACAAAAGGATCACAGCTCAGTCTCTTTCAGATTGCACTTGTACAAAAAGGAATTTGTTGGAAGAATTCCATGTAATAATTTAAACTGGAGAGCCTGTAGCTTTGCATCTTTTGTTACTGAAAAAGGAATTTGAAACAAATAATCCCAACATTCTTGGTCCTTTAAATGTAATTCATTTTCCCATTTTTCCTGAATATTTATGGGATATTTCTTTGATATTCTCAATATATAATGAATAAAAATATTTACATAATTTAGATTCCCCCTTAATTTTTTGTATAAATTTACATTTAACATCGTCAATTTTTCCTCCCTCTAAAATTATTTTCTTCCAAGTACTTGGGATAGCAGTTAATACACTGTTATACTGCATGAAATTATTCTGAAGATGAAATTTAATTTTCAATTCCTCCCATGAGTAAAATATGTTATCTTCTGCTACAATATCATTAATGAAAAATATGTTATTTTCACACCATGAAGGGTAAAAAAGCACATTTCCATTGATTTTTAAATTGTTGTTTAGCCATATGGGTTGACTCAGGATATCAACAGCCTCTGTACAATTAACATGTTGTTTAAGTTTAGAAAAGTTTTCAAGGATATCCCTCCAGAAAGGATTTAATTTTCTTGCCAGGATATCTAATCCTTCCTTATTAAAATATAATATCTTATCACCACCCTATTTTTGGATCTGTCCCAACAGTAAAATTTTCCATTGAGAGATATTAAGGGGGTCAAGAAGTTTATGGAGCCACGTAAATTTTAACGCATAGCAAAACGATTCTATATGTGGCATCTTCAAGCCTCCATTCTCATACCCGTTTATAATAACATTCCCTTTAATTTTGTCTTTTTTACCATCCCATAGAAAATTAAAAAAGGTATC
>MJUU01072819.1:9116-27462 GCA_002080025.1 Modiolus philippinarum
CCCCCTGAAAATCAAATGATCCATGCCTTAAAAAGGAATGCACAGGTAAATTTTACTTGTGGAAATACATTTGAGCACTGGTAGGTCATTTACCAATGCACTAATTGATAAGGATAAGGATTTATTGCCTTCCTGAATGAGGGAATTTCTTGAGATTTTGTCATCTGAAATCCGAAGTGATGAAAACGTGAAAAGCGTTATTTTCAGAAGATCTATCTTTGTTATTTCCTGAAAAAAAACTTACGCAATTTGCTTATCAATATTGAATTATCTAGGAATAAAAGTACCACAGTTCGCGTGACCACGTAAACATGTGAACATAGCGCCGTCTATGATGCTGAAATTACTATGGTTGCTATGGAAAACGAGGTCTCGTTGCCCGAGCGCCTTTCCGATGAAATCGGTTANGGCCTACTTCGGGTTGCGCATGCGCAGTCAAAACATGTCACATCCGGTCACGTGACTTCCATCACGTGACTTCCGCTCTACGTCACTTCCAGTGACGTCACTTCCGGCTCCACCACGCTCCACCACGTCAAATGCTAATTTGTTCGTGCCCATATACTACTCACGATCATTTCTGTAAGGTTCTTTAAAGTTTTGAATCATTAATGCACTGCTAGGAACATTTGGTTTTAACCAAGATTCAGTTATCAATAATGACATCTCTATCTCCTAGCTCTGCCTCCAACAAGTCCATCTTTGACAAAACGCTTTGTATATTAATACAAGTAAATGTTAAAAAATTTTGTAATTTCAAATTTTGGAAAGTTTCTACAAAACTTGACTCACCAAAACTCGATTCAAATGAAGAACCCGGGTTAGTCTCCACATCTCCCGATATAAATATAAATATTTTAAGTTGAAATATAACAATGTATGACAAAACAAATGAAAAATAAAAGCATAGCTGTATATTGAACTTAGGTGACCCAGTTTCGACTCTTTAACAAAATAATTGAGTACCTGCATTATAGGCTTTAACCATTCCATCACAAACCTTGATGTCAAATTCATTGTGTATTTGCTTAATACAGTAATTTTTCTCACACAATACAACTATCAATAATACAAATCTTATTGCTATCACTCCAAAATGCATACATAACATTGTAAGTAAGAATACATTTATTTGAAGGTAATCTCAATGACCTTGAATAGTAGCGCCCCACTCGCATTCTGAAATCATAAATATCTAAAGGCATTTAACTGAATAAACAATCAGTCACACTGAATGGAGCGGGGCCTTTACAATAACTAATAATATACTTTTTTGGAGGTTTTGGCAAGTCAAAGAGTAAGAAACAAAAACAAAAACAAAAACCGAAAAACATGAATACGTTTATGTCCTTGGGTAGGATATGTTTTTTCTCGTTTGAGGGATGACAGGTTCGAAACCGCCCGACACCGTGTTATATATATTTATCAGTGAATGTTCACAAGTAGTTAACTATGGGGAAAAGCCGTAGGTTTTCAAAAAACGTTTTTTGAAAACCGCAGATTTTTCCCCATATTAACTACTACCTACGGCACTATAGAAAAAAAAACAAACATGTAAGATTTGTTATTCACTACAGTTGAGACGGGTAAAACGGGCTAGATTTTTAATGAGGTCTTAGTTCACTCACATTTTTTACGTTGCTTGCGGTTTAAGCATTTTATAAGTAAAACAAAAATCTTAAAGGTTTTACTCTTTTTCCAACGCTCAAGACTCTAGTTTAACCTGTTTAAGACACTGCTTATAAACTCTATCATTTTTATATAAGAAATAAAAATAATAATCCAGTAATAAAAAATGTTTAGAGTTCTGTGATAGATATGAGTATTGTAACTTTTTACTAGATACTCCTATAGTGTCTCCACAAAATGCTCATCAACAAACAAAAACGGACTACAAATTTAGCATAAATGATAAGGCTTCGTTTTNCATGATCGAAAAACGCTGTAATTTACTCATGCGCTCCGCGCATTCGTGAATTACTGCGTTGTTCGATCATTCGTTGAATATTTTGCGATAATCAGAATCTTGGATTAGTTATAGTATAATTATCAGTGAATGTTCACAAACCAAAATTCAATCACTGATGCTTAGAGACAGGTATAATTAAGACAAAGAACAACATCCATTTTCGTCTACAAAACTGCCGGGCGCGTCCCAGGGATTAATAGGGGGATGCCCTGCCTATGTGGGGTAGGCAGGCCATGATATGGAAAGCCTGACATCGGACCATGTACACGAACTGTGTGGAGCAACGCCACGCTCAATGCAGCATAAAGAACTTTTCTATATTTTCCTAAGGAGACCAGACTCTGGATGTCGTATAGATGGCTTCACTTCCTGCTCCTACATATTTCTCCCCATTTTCCAATAGCAATCTAAACTCCTCCCGGTTACCCTGTCCACCGTCATATCTTTCTTTTTTTACGTATAATTTTTTGAATTAATTAACTTGTTCTGATATAGCTAAGATATTGCTTGAGCTGGACGTTAAACTCTAACTAATGAATCATTAGCAACCGTATCCACGTCAAGCTGGTCCCTTTCAATAAAAAGACCCATTAAACATAATACACGGTAATCCTACATTATTTGCTTCATATCGATCATAACAAGCTTGGTAGAACAATTCTGGAAAACAAATACTGCTCTCTATACTGAAGAAGTAAAATTAGAGAAAAATATGTTTGATTCTAGGAAAGATTGCTATTTTACTTAGTATAAACTCTCGCCATGAATTTCAAATATGTTAAACTTGTCAAAAAGTAGAGCACATATCCAGTAATTAGTTAAAAACCATTGAGGCATACTTATCACTCTCTAAATTATTGTAGAGGTTTGCCTTTTAATTTTCTTCTATTTCCTGGAGCTGAACACTTGCACTTTTCTAACCAAGCCGTTGTTAAGATATAGTATGGTGGCGAGATGCGGCCATTTCGCGTTTTCGCCTTTTCTCCTTTCACTCAGAGAGACTGACTTATTTGGATTGCACCAATTTTCAATAAGGCTCTCTTAAAAAACAAACATAAGTTAACACACACATATATGTAAAATCAAAAGGGTTAGAAAATGCACTAATATTTTATAGAAAATATTTCCAAAACAAAACACAAAAATCACATTTTAGGTAATGGAAGTTGTTCCCGCACAGTAATCACAATAAACACATTATAATCCATCTCAGAAATCCTACCGGTTTCACCCTTTCGGGGATATTCATGGATAACGCTACTAGCAGTTACGCAACGTCATAGATGCAGCAACAACAAGAACGATACCTACGTTCGGGTAAATTATCAACGTTATGAAATGAAGATAATACAATATCATTCTGGTTCTGGGATTTCTAATCTGTTGTGCAAAGTTTTGGAAAAGACCACGGTTATTAAAAGTAAAAGACAGCCAAAATCCCTTAAAAATAATTACTAGTGCAAAACTACCTAGAACACTTGAAATTCCAACAGTCACAAAATGCGGAATAACAACTGTGGTAATTGTGCATATATGATTGAAGGATCTACCTTTCAAAATGGATTTGTATTTAAAGTTAAACGCAGCATGACATGTACATCATCAAACGTAATATATGTTATAACTTGTCGCGGCTGTAACGAAAATTATATTTGACAGACAGGACAAACTATCAGAAAAAGAATGACAGTACATAGACAACAGATTAGAGATCCCAGAACCAAAATGATTCCGTTAAGCGGCCACATTGATGAATGCGCACACAATCTATTTCCGGACTTCCTCGTTTTTCCAATATACCAATTTACAAACAAAAATACGAAGCAACAAAGAGAAAATAAAGAAGCGTTATTTATTCAGAAGTTCAGACCTGCATTAAATGTATAATGTATTATCTTCATTTCATAACGTCGATAATTTACCCGAACGTAGGTATCGTTCTTGTTGCTATTGCATCTATGACGTTGCGTAACTGCAAGTGACGTTATCCATTAATATCCCCGAAAGGGTGAAACTGGTAGGATTTCCGAGATGGATTATAATGTGTTAATTGTGATTACTGTGCGGGAACAACTTCCATTAACTAAAATGTGATTTTTGTGTTTTGTTTTGGAAATATTTTCTATAAGATATAGTGCATTTTCGACATTTTAATTTTACATATACATTTACTTGTGTGGATTTCCGAAACAGTTTTTAATATATTTATATACAAGAAAATATATAACATATACAAATAATATACACAATTAATTAGTTAATATAAAAATATTAGTAATTGAGCAATTCGTAAGCATTTTTGAATTCAAAAACAGTTTTCGAGCTTTTAATTGAATTAGGTTGAGAGTTCCACACTTTAGGTCCACCATAGGAGAAACTCGTTTTGTATAGTTCTGTATTTGGTTTTGGAACAATGAAACTGTCTGAAGATGAAAATCTTGTATTGTATGATTCATTGTCCTTTGCAGAAACAAGTAGATCTGGTAAATATTTTGGAGATAATTTAGATTTTGATTTATACATTAATAATGCCTTGTGGTAAAGTAAATCTTTTCGTTATTGGAATAATTCCACATTCCTCAAATAGTTTGCTAGACGGTTTGTAAAATCGTGTTCATCTAGAATAATTCTTGCAGCCTTTTTTTGTAATTTTAGTAAGCTGTCAAGTAGATATTTACGACAGTCACCCCAAACTGAACAACAATAATCAAAACGGGGAGAATATACGCATTATAAAAAAGAACTCTCGTCTTGTGGTTCAAGTATTTCTTGATTCTTATGAGTAATGCTAAAGACGAACTGACCCTTTTCGTAATATAGTTTATATGTTCAGTCCATGTAAGACTTGCATCAATGAAAACACCAACTACCTTTTCGCACTGACTTTCACTAATTTGATTGTCATTGATAGAAATATCAAAAGTTTGACTAGATGCGGTATGAAGTTTCTGTTTTGATCCTATATACATCGACTTTGTATTGGACACATTTACAACCATTCTATTTTCATTGCACCATTGCGAAATATTTTAAAGTACCGAATTCAGTGCTTGACTTATACAGAATTTGTTTTTCCCAATCGCCGATACCATCTTCGGCAAAATGATCAGTGTTATGATTTGGGTTATATAAAGGAAGGTAATTGAAATAAATCAAAAATAATATAGGGCCAAAAACTGACCCTTATGGTACACCTAATTTTACTTGTTTCAAATCAGAAAGTGTATTTGATATGGAAACAGTCTTTCTTCTGTCATACAAATAAGAAGAAAACCATTGTAAAAAAGTGTAAGAAATTTATATTTCTGCAATTTTAGAAGGAGCAATTCGTGATCAAGAGGATCAAAAGGATTTGACAAAGTAAGTGAGAACCGAACAGTCATTCAAAAGAACGAACAATCCATAGACAATGGCAACACCGGACACACTCAGAAAGAAGGACACACTTGAGTACGGGACAAAAAAGAAAAATGAAGACACACATACAGATGAACAACACGGACCCAATAAAAACCATGGGTGAAATCAGGTGTACCGGCAGAGTAAGCATCTCCTGCTTCTTATAAGACACCCGCCGTGTTGAACATGTCAACTCTGGTATTAAAGTCAAATCCGATAGAGGAAAAACAAACTTTAGTTATAGAGGGAAAGATTTGTTGTCATCTGGGAAACAGATATCCCATAGCGATCCACAAGATCGTGATGTCGACAGTAAAACTTCTGTAGTGATGACTTTAAGTTTTTGGTAACGTACCCTTGCTTAAGAAGTCTATTTGTTAGCAACTGAGCTCTATCAAGGAAGTCACTGTAACGACCACAAGCCCTTGAATAGCGAATGAGTTGTGAGATGTAAACTCCATATGCAGGTGCTTTTGGAATTATGCTACAAAGAAAAGGGAAGTTGACTATTGGAAAAGTGAAGTCATCGCGTTTGTCATACAGGCCAAGTCCGGCTGTCCCGAGTTCCTATCGTTGTTTACGTTTGTCTTTTTTATTTTTATTGTGTTTTTTTTCTTGTGCAGTTCTTATTTACTATGTTTTTCGGCCATTGTAGGTGTTTTCTGTTATCTTTTTTATTCTAGTTTATAAAAATCTAGAAGTACCGTTCCAATCAATGCACCGTTATCAATTGCTTTTACCCACCTGTCAATCATAAATGGTAATGCTGTTTGACAAGAATGATTAGAACGAAAACCTGATTGCAAAAGCTAAAGTAGATCATATTTATTTAAGAAATTCATCAAATGATTTTTCACATGTCTTGCAAAGATTTTTGATGCCTGAGGCGAAATTGCAAAAGGTCAATAATTGGAAACATCATTTCGAGACCCTCTGTTTTTAAAGACTGGAACGACTTTATCCAGTTTGAAGAGAGAGGGGAAAGGTCGCGTTTTCACATTCTCGAGTTAGTGATTTCGTGTTTTCGCATTTTCGCGTTTTTTGCGTTTTCGCGTTTTTCGCATTTTTGCGTTTTCGCATGTTCGAGTTTTCGCATTTTCGGGTTGTCGCGTTTAAGCATTTTCGGGTTTTCGTCTCGGAAGTAAAGATTTAGCCATCTCAAACTTTTTAACTTCAATTGAAAAACAATATTTGTTATGTTGTGACCATGCAAATACAATAAACTCATGAACTGTATTAATTTTATCAAATTTAGAAGTGAAAGAAAATGTTTGGTTTTGGATCCACCAATGGTTTCTTAAATTAAACCTAAGGTCCAGTTAGTTTTCG
The DNA here is from genome assembly GCA_002080025.1 of Modiolus philippinarum. Classification (NCBI taxonomy): domain Eukaryota; kingdom Metazoa; phylum Mollusca; class Bivalvia; order Mytilida; family Modiolidae; genus Modiolus; species Modiolus philippinarum. Next base: position 15,814 of record MJUU01072819.1, read on the forward strand.
AACTAGAATATACCGCATTAATTCAAACCCCGTCAGTGCCATTTAGTTTCTTTTTTTCCTTTATTATTCTGAAACGTTAAACTCAGTGAAAGTGCTATAGAGATAACAGTACTAACATGAAAATACATACCAACATGACAAGTAGTGATCGAGGAGATATGTTATAGATAAATAACTACATATACATCAAGCATCTAAATCTGTTTATCACATATCATTACAACTTCTATGGAAATATCATTTACAAAGCGCACAAATTCAAAAATGTCCTTCCAAACGAACAAACTTATTCATAAAGGATATAAATACAGCATTGTTGTTAAATCTTTAATTCTGGTTTTTGTTGGCAAATATATATTCTTTCCACCGTAACCGTAACTAAATTAAAACATTTTTTCATATTGGCAGTATTTGGCATTGCACAATATGATGTTCTTCTTTCATAATTGATGATGTTGTTTTACGAAATCCATTTAGAAGTATTTCAATTGAAGTTTCATATATAAGAAGGCTTGATATTAAAGTCAACGGAAATTATGTCCTTAGCTTAGCTGCCAGTAACTGCGAGCATTTATCAGGACAGTACCCGCGTGTATTGTCTTCATGTTTACTACACTTCATTGTAAAGGTACTCGTCTTGATAAGTTGGACTTTTTTCTAGTTTGATTTTACTGTGAGTCTTTTTGTGTATTTATTTTTTATCCATTCACCAAACATAGAGGGAGGGTTTGGATCAAAGAAAACAAGAAAACGAGTTTAACCCCACCGCAATTTTTGCGCCTTTCACAAGTCAGGAATATGTTGGGCATTGGCTTGTCTACTGATAAAATTTTAGTTTCTTGATATTCGGATGTGGTATGTTTTCATTGTTTATTCACTTTTTTACTTTTTGGGGCCATTAGGGCTTGCTATTTGGTGTGAGGTTCCTCAATGTGTTGAAGACCGTACGGTGACCCCTAGATGCTTTGTTTTGGGTCGTTTTAATCTGGAAATGGGCTGTTGTCTCCTAGACATTACAAATGTATGACCCTGGGCACAGGGGGTCGGGCTACTGTTTTTATATGGTGTGGTTTGGGTATGAGTAAAGGTTTACTTTTTGCCATCTTGCTGTATTAAATATGTTTTTTTTGCTCGATATACTGAAACAAGCATAACTGTAATAATACTAAATATATTAGGCTTCCTTTTCTAAACGATAAGTCCAAACCGGTAACATTTTTCATTATAATATGCTTTTTGTTGGCTTGTTTTTCTTTCATTGCTTGCAGACTATGGCCTGGAATCCCTTTTGGGAACTCCCTTGGACCCTACCCACCTTTCACCCCAGCTAGTTGCAAACAACACCGGCTCGATTTTTTACTTGCACATATCGTTCGGTCTTACATCACAAATATTTTCACTTTTCCTCCTTTCTGAGGCGCCGAAAAACAACCATGAGCCCAAATTCAAAAAGCATATTCGATAATCACGAAGTAGAAAAAACATTGTCCTTCCTCCATGACTATTATGTCATCGTACCAGCTGACAAGGCCCAAAACAACATCACATTTATCTGCAAAAGACACTACATTGACTGCTTAATGAAGGAGATGGGCATTGACAATTCATTTGGCAACTCCACATACAAACTTTCCACCATGCCAAGGGAGGACATAATAAACAATCACAAATAAGTATTGTCTTCCTTTGGTATCAGTTTGAGTGAAGAGAACAACAACCTGCCTTGTATCTACAGGGTACCTAAATTACATAAATGCCCTTACAGAGATACATTGCTTGGTCTGCCAAATGCACAGCAAAATCCCTCTCTAAGTTCATTTCATTACTTACTGCAGTCAAAGATAGCCTCAAGATATAAAGTGATAAAGTATACTCAACAAGTGTAGTGAATCAGATGCGGATTCTCAAAAACTCAAAAGACTTGTTAGAATATCTATCTTCAACTGAACTCAACCACTGCAACAGTGTCAAAACATTTGATTTTTCTACTCTCCATACTACTCTTCCACACGATAAGTTAATGTCAGTACTCCGGGATTTAATACATCAATTTTTCTGTACTGAAAAGGGTGGAAGGAGATATTCATATTTAGTGATAGGAAAAGATGGGGCCTATTTTGTTAAACATCACACTGATTCACACAAAAAGTATACAGAGGAGGATGTCATTGCAATGCTGGAATTCTTGATTGATAACATATTTGTAGAATTTGGAGGACAAGTTTTCCAGCTGACAATAGGGATACCTATGGGGACTAATTGTGCGCCACTTTTACCAGATTTGTTTCTTTATTCGTATGAAGCCAGGTTCATACAAGGGCTAGTTCAGAAAAAAAGACAATAACCTAGCCAAATCCTTTAATTTCATTTGCCGTTATATAGATGATGTTCTTTCATTGAACAATTCTCAATTTAAGGATAACCTTAATCTAATATACCCAAATGAACTCGAAATTAAAGAGACCACTGATACACCATCATCAGCATCATACCTGGACCTATACCTCTACATTGACAACCCTGGACGTCTGAAAACAAAACTTTACGACAAGCGTGATGATTTCGACTTTCCAATCGTGAACTTCTCGTTTTTGAGCAGTAATATTCCAATTGAGTAGGGGCGATAAGGGTCATTTTTGGCCTATACTCAAAATATGTATTTTTTATGTTTTTTTTGTGAAAAAAAAGTACTAAATTTTAATACTGTCACATTTTTATTGAAAATGGTGGTCCCTTTTTTCATTTTTGGGCTAAAAAGTGAAAAATTAACAAAAAAACTGAGGATTCCTGGAAATTTTGAATTACATTTTCATTTAATTGAATAATGCTTCCAATAGGGACGCAAATTATGCACAGTGCTTTAAATAATTTTATAGTTTAAGTTTATTTCTTAAAACATCATTTAAGAAGTATATTTTTGGGAAAAAACTGCCAAAAATCAACAAAAAGTGGGGATTTCTGGAAAATTTGAATAATATTTTCATTAGATTGTATAACACTTTTTAGATAGATGTAAATTATACACCTCGACTACTGCTATTGAATAATACTTAGAAATATTCTTAAAACATGATTTCAGAAGTTAATTTTTGGGAAAAAATGCCAAAAAATTAACAAAAATTTGGGATTTCTGGAAAATTTTAATGATATTTTCATATTAGTATTTTACGCTTCTTAGATATAAATGAATGATAATGTGTTGGTAAGGTGGGCTGCAAAGATAGAATTTATGATTCCGAATGCCAACAGTGATGAAAATCATCTTTTTAAACCTGTTAACATCGGAAAATCCAGCAAGGTCTTCGGCTGGATTTGAACCCCTGCTTGTTGTCATCTATGGCAACACCGCCTGCACTATGTCCAGCGCCCTAGACCACTCGGCCACCTAGGCTATATAAAAATAATGCTTTCGGTAACCGATATATAAATGAATTATACACAGAGGCTTCAATAATTAAATTATACTCAGTTTTATTTTTAATCGTTATATCCGAAGTACAATTTGGGCTAAAACTGGAAAAAATCAACAAAAACTAAGAATTTCTGGAAATTTTTTATAACATTTTCATAAGGTTTTATTACAATTTTTATGCGGATGAAAATTATGAACATTTCCTTAAATACTAAAACAATACTTGGTATTATTCTTAAAATTGTATTTCATAAGTTAATTTTGGACAAAAACTGCCAAAAATTAACAAATAAATTAGAATTTCTGGAAATTTCTAATAATATTTTCATTAGATAATATAACACTTCTAAATTATGTGCAAATCATACACTGTGCCTTAAATAATACAATAATACTCAGTTTAGGGTTAGTTTGCTGTTTTCCTGTTTTTGTCAGTTTAATTAAAAACTAGAAAAATTGTGAGCAAAGCTGACTAATATATACCCCCGCTCCACCATATGATAATCAATCAAATCAAATTCTAAATTAGAAGATGCAAATTTGCATTATGTCACAAAGACCATGTCAAAGTTTCATGAAAAACTAATCAGTGGTTCAAGAGGAGAAGTGGATAAGAGATGGGTACCCACTTGTAATGTACTGTAAAAGTCCATGTTTTGTTATGAGAAACCCAAAAAATCAATCAAATCAAATTCTGAAATAGGAGGTGCACATCTACATTATGTCACAAAGACTGTGTTAAAGTTTCATGAAAATCTATTCAGTGGTTCAGCAGGAGTAGCGGATAAGACATGGGTACCCTCATGTGTAACGGACACCCCATCACTATATACCCCCCGCTTGAAGACAGACGGACGGACGGACACCCCCATCACTATATACCCCCCACTTTTCAAGCGGGGGTATAAAAGACATCATATCAGAAGTAAATTTTGAGTTAAAACTGGCAAAAATTAACAAAAACTGAGGATTAATGGAAGCTGTTAATACCATTTTAATGAAATTATATTTTATCTTTGGTAAAGATGTAAACTGTCTTGATAATTAAAAAATACTTAGTATTATGTCTAATATCATATGTCTAAGTCAAAAGATAAAAAAGTTATGGTCTGGAAAGCACTTAGTAACAGGTGTGGATCCTTATAGACCTACCTGCAAAAAGTCTTAAGTCTAGGCCAAAAGGTAAAAACTAATGACCCAGACATGATCGTACGGACAAAAAAAATCTAGGCAAAAGCAATGTTTCTCTTTTTATAGGAGGAGATGCAATTACAGTGTTTTAGCACTTCTAATTTTATGTCAAAATGATGCAGAATTTAGGGCATCAAGTGGAACAAGAGTACTTATGTATTTTCGTAAAACCAAAAAAAATTATTTGTTGACTTCTTTTATGTATAATCACTTCATCAGTAGAGACACATCTTCAACAAATTGTAAACTCAGTCAGTTCTCTGTATATGTCATCTAATCAGAAGCAGATTAGTATTAAATCTGGGATATAAACAATGGTTCAAGATATGTACATTTGTACTTCAGATGGGATTGATAGGGTCTAACGACTACAACAGAGGTCTTAGACATGAGCTATTGTCAATCAAATCTAGCAACAATCCGATCTGAAATAAAGAACACATTAAACTTGTTGAAAATGAAATTCAATTTTTTCGGTATTGATAGGGTTGAAGGACTAAGACAACAGAGGTCCAGGACATGGGTAAGCGTCCTTCAACTTTAGCCACAATCCTTGTTAGAAATACCATAGAACGTTATTTTATAATTCGAAAGTTTGATTTTTTTTATCACATGAAGATATGGTTTCGAAAAGTTGGAAATTCTTAAAGATGTCACTTTTGACAATTTAAAAAAAGTTCAGGATTGTTATTTGTGTTCTATTTTGAATACCAAACTTAAGGTAGTAGACCTACGTTAAAGGAGATAACTCTTTATTTTACCAGTAATGAGTTTGAAACTCAGTTTCATCAATGTTTTTTAAGCATTGGTGTGAAAAAGTATCAAAATCATCTGTTACTGAGAAGCTCAGAATATTTTTATGAAAATGATCTAAACAGACATATAATGTGATTTAAAGAGTTCTCTTCCTTAGCCTAGATCTACCACCTTAATAGCTAACTCGTGTTTTCATATCTAATTTATTCCTCAACAGTGGTTGAATTGTCTTCATTATCGCTGACATTTATGTCCTCTGCTACTGGAATATCAGCGGCATCAAAAGATATTGGCCCCAATCAGTGATTCGAAAATTTTTGTCTGTGTACATATCAAAGCTTAAAAACCATACAACTGATGCTACATGTGAGCACATGCCAACAACGCGACCACCAATTTTACATTTGCAATACCAACCAAGAATTGTACATTCACAACTGGTAACATTTTGACGAAATATGCCTGCTTTGGATTTTTGCGGAAATTATGTTTGCATTTTGAATGGAAACGAGAACTTCATAGTTGCCATCTGAATTTAGATGACCATCAGCATATGATTTTGCCATTTTGACCTGATATGTCCCAAGTGTAATGTTCCTGATCTCGTCCTCCGATAAACGAGGAAAACAACTTCAGATGACTCAATTTTTGACCACTTGTAGCTTCTTTTGTCTTGTCTGTCTTTTTCGACCTCCAACTTTAGCTCATTACTTTTTTTTGATGAAAATAACATTTTAGCACCTAAAAGTTCATCCTCTTCAGCATTACCAGTATTCATAGGTTTGAAATATTTGTTTATTAGTGAGCAAGCAATCTTTCCGTAGTCGCCTATATAAAGAATTTGATTTGTTGGAAGGACTTTATCAAGATATCGGAAGAATTTAATTCTTCCATTTATTGATTCCACGATCCACCTCAACTTTGTCACTAAACGTGTGGTATTGCTCTCTTCAATAGAATGTTGTTTTTGACCATGCTGTAAAAAAGATGGCATTTCGGACCTAATTCCCATTTCATTAAGTAACTCAATAGAGTCCCTGAACCCTCTGTCTACAATCAAAACATCATTTACTTGTAGCCAATTTTGAATTTCTTCCATTTTAGTTTTGATTATATGGTTTAAAATCTTCGAGTCATTGTTTTTGTTGTCACTCATGTATTACACTTACTATGTACCCAGTGGTTGTAACGAAAACCATGGCTTTTACAAGGGGCCTATCCTTATGAAGACTATAGGACCTCCGTTGAAATTGATAATTTCCACTTTTATGTATGTAGATGTATGTACCATCCACTACCAGAATAACGGGATTCAAATCACCCCCAAATAAAGTTTGGGCCAAAGGACGGGTATGATTATCAATTACGTACTCTCGAGACAAGTGTTGAAACCCAAGGTTTTCGGTTACAAAAGTTTCAACAAAGAACTTTCTAGCGGATGCAATTGCACGTCTCGTAGCATCACGGCCCATGTTAAACAATGTAGATAGTAGTTTGTTAGATAATCCACACTTGAGTTTGGTCAAAAAGAGGCCAACACATGTACGAATTGTACAACAATGAGTTTCTCTCATAGAAGAACTTTTAATTTTGGAACAAATATCATTAAAATTGGCTTTTGTCAATCCTGTTAAATTGTGTATATCACTATCAGACAATGCATTAGGAGTGTCAAAATTAAGCCTTTTACTTGCATATTTCACAGCAATGTCACGAATTTGCTTTAAAAGATTTGTTACATCAGTACGGTTTAAATCACAATATTCCTTCTTTGCTGAAATTTGGTCTACAGCAGCATTTAAAAATATCTCATCAGTAATATGAACTGGACAACACCTAGCACCATGAGGCAATACTGTTAGTTTTTTTTATGATTAAATCATATCTTGCAGAATTTGGTACATTTATGAGTTTACCACCAGCACGTTTACAAACTGTACAGGATGAATGACCTGATGTTGTGGATGCTATATTGAGACGAATGCTTGGAGGTGACCTGCTTGAACACCTGCTTTTGATGGGTGGCTCATAATCAGTATCATTTAAATTATCATCAATGGTCACCTTCTCTTTCTGTTTTCTTTGAATTTCTTTTGTACAAAAGAGTCTACATTTATTGCATATGACTCGCTCATTTACTACATGTGGCCTAATGAATAATTTGTTTATCAAATATTTCCGAATGTGTTTGTAATTGTTCCCATTCAGCTGTCTCCTTTCATCAGGTTTCGTTCTTTTGGAACAAACAGCACAAGGATAGAACTTTGGACCAGGCATGCTGAAAAAAAACATTTGAGATACCTAGACTTTTTTATAGTCATAACAAAATTACCGAACAGAGTTGTAATAATACTGAAATCAAAATTGAAGAAGTTTTTTATCTGTCGTAAAAGTGGTGTTTATGAACGGAAAAAATCTATAAAATCCACTTCATCTGGTTAGATATGTTCAATCCTTATTTTTCCAAGTACGCGTGTAAGGTAATGGAATGGTCCGTCATGTTTAACACTTTAAAGAATACAAAATGCTTTGAAAACTGTATCGCTCGCTTGGAACATGACCGGTATGAGCAATAGTTTCAGAGATTTTCGAAGAGTTTTCCCAACGGGCCAAAGTTGAAATATGCCTCCCACCAGAGATCATCTTTAATTAGGTGTAGGCCTTTTTTTAAAGTACCATAAAAGGAGCATATGTGACATTTGATTTAGTTGGAATATTAGTATCAGAGAAAGCGATCTTTGATTGTGTATTCCAAAAGGGTCCGATATTAAACTATGTTTCCTGTTGATTGTACGTCATTATGAATGAGGTACGAAACTGCGTACTCTATGTAAGTCGACCAATTTTATACTATTATGACTGTGCTTGGTTATAACTCAATCATTGATATAATTCATGTACTGTATAATAGCCATGAACAGTTAAATACCAAAGGAACAAAGAACAAGATAAAATAAATCAAAGTCCAGAGATAAGCCAAAAGTAAGAACACCAGAAGACGGAAGACCAAAGACGCTACACAACCACAAAACGCAAATACAACAATAAAAACTAAAGTACTAACAGTGTGAAATCTCAAAAAGAGTAACACCAGGTGTTGCGGAAGGTTAAGCATGTCCTGCTCTGTATACAGCACCCGTCACACTGTCAGTAGGTCAACCAAGGGTAAAGTAAGAATCGGTAAAGTCAAATCTGGGAAGACGTGAATCTAGCTGTATTGTGTTTTGAATTGTGACACCGACATTTCATATCTATCTTTTATATCGTGATGACGGCCATAGAATTTCTGAAGGGATGAAAGTAACAACGGCTGTACCTAGCCCTGACTCAGCAGTTTTTGTGACAGTGCTTTTGCTCTTTCCACAAAGTTTCTGTATGATTTACAAGGTATACTCTAACGAATTAATTGTGAAACATGCACTCCATATGCTGGGGAGGTATGAGGTAGGTATATTGCTGCAGAGAAACGGAAAGTTCACAACTGGGAAGTCAAAATCATTACGTTTGTCATATAACCTAATTAAAACAAACCAATTCTTATTGTTGAGACATAGCCACATGACATGAAATAATTAAGACATTTTTGCTCTTTATTGTTACAAGCGGTGAATAATCCAATTATTCACCAAAGGAAAACCCCAAAAAGATGCTACATCCGTGAATTAATTTCATTATTCAGCGATGAATAACCCCACTGAATTACGACGTCCATGGAATATACCTATTATTCATCGGTGAATAGCACCAATAAGATGCAATGTCTGTGGAATAACCCTACAACGTTACAGTGTTTTGTAAGAAATACATTTTGTTCAAAATTAAAAACAAAGCAGTAATGTTAGTTTGGTATAATAAAACAACTATATGGTCAATGAAATCGGTGAATATTCCAAATTGTCTACTGTCCTCAGGTTGTTTCTAAGGAGCTTTGAGATATTCACCCCTTCTGATTGCCGTAATTGTATACACGGATTCACTTCGATGTATTGTAAAGAATGCAATGGTAGAACGTCTGATATTTAGGCAGCCTACTAGAAAGTGTTCGGAGAATTACAAGCTAAACGAAGGTGCACATAATATTGACCAATCAGATTTCAGAACTTTCAACCAATCAGAATCCTACATTTTCGGTTGATTAACCAATTAGATTGCAGGAAACGGAGCAATAAAAAAAAATGTTTTCTTTAAAAAGATCATCGACCAATCAGGACCATCAAGGCAACACAAATGTACTATTAAAGAAAAAGCAGCTGAAAAATCGTACCGGTCATGTCAAAACAGAGGCAGACAGAAATAACCCAGAAAGCTATGGAAAAAGCCATATCACCTATGATAAGACAGCCAAGTGAAGAAAAATGCCAATCAATATGCCATCAGCATGAGGACGAAGGAAGAGCTGACACGATACAATGGAACGAAGAGAACGGCCCTGTGGTTTCGGAAGCGAGACAATATTTCTACCAAGGTAGGTATCAGCTTATTTTTACCACCATGGAGATTTGTTTGTGATGTTACGGAATACAGTAGACGACTAGAATAAAAAAATAGAAAGTTCAGACTGGACATACCATTTAACAGAAGATACCTACCACGGCATCAAAGCATCTCAGTCAACAATTTGTGTGAGGTAGCGTAACAGGTCATTTCCTGGGCGTTATGGAAATCACAAAGGCTAAGGTTCTTGATTTTTATTGCCAGTAGTAAAAAATAAACTCTGAAATAACAATATAACAATAATAAGTTTTATAACAAAATATTGCACATATTATTAATCTAATTTAGCAATTACATTAAATAGCAAATAAGTGAAATAACTAGATGTTTCAATGAAAACAGTTTCAACAGTGTATTTACAGTATGTCTGTTTCATGCATATTTCATATCCTGATGTATTAAGACATTTTCTTGCTTATACATAGCATAAGTATTTGTTGTTTCGGTATTCAACTTTACCGGACATTTACAAAACTCATTACATTTAAACTATTAAAAATGAATATAAACAGCTATGATACTTTGTTTGTGATACAAGATTCATAAACTATTTACATGACACAATTATTAGGCTAGTTAAGTCTACAAAATACACTTGCTCCAAAGTCCGAAAATATTAAAGGGACATAATCAAAGTGCTTCAAAAATAGACGTACAGATCGTCTGCTAATTTAATAGTAAAATATACAATACTAAGGTACAAAAGAAAATAGATTCTTACCACTTGTGGAGTGAGTTAACTGGCTGGAAAATAGCACAGTTATAACAACAGTAGGTACATCATACACCAAATATAGTTACACCAGAGTCGTACATCTATGCAGTACAAATACAAGTCATTAGTCAGTCAAGGTGTAATCCCTCAAATCCATAAAACATCAGATTGATTCAAAACAATATCCAGACATGACTACACTGTCTTCAAATCTAAATAATACGTCCGAGACCATGGACGTCCAGTTCAAATCTGCCCAAGTCAAACAGCAAACGAGATTACTTGGGCGCGAAAACAAACCAACCAATCAAAAGTTCCAAATTCGAAATAACCTCATAAATATTCAAATAACCCCAAATTATGTGAGTAAGAATACTCACGTTAATTTCAAATGAAAGTAAAGGGAAAATTCCCTTTACGAAAAATAGCTCTTCAGCATATGGGAAAATACTTTACAAATTAAAGAAATTAACCATTTCAAATATAATTTATAGATAATCTTTAATAAATATAAAACTAGAAACAATACATAAAATACAAAGTTGATATAGCCAAAATATCACTCTGCTACATCCTCCCCCCTGTTGAAGAAATGACGTCCACGTCATGAAGTTATCTTCCCCCTCTCAGCAGAAATGGCGTCCTCGACATGGAGCAGCTACTTGGTCTTGATGATCTCAAGAATGGTCCTGGCTAGAGCAAATTCAAGGCCATCAAATCTTCCCTTGGCAGCTTGTTCCTCTAACCAGTTGATCTTCTGTTTCCATTCCGGAACAATTGTGGCCTGCTTCGCTACATAGTCCTGGAGGTACACAGGTGGTCGGCGTTCTCTCCTAGGTCTTGTAGGTGGTGAATCTGGTGGTTGACGTGGTGGTGTAGGCAATATTCTTCTACGTTGCTGTTGTGGTGGTTGCGTCTCTGTGGGAACATCTGCCGGGTCCTCTAGTGATGTGTCCGCAAGCGCACTGCCAGTATCATCACCATGTATAACTGAAGTGTCATGTTCAGCATCTTGGCCAGTCGCTATGGTCTCCACACCATCACTTACAGGGGTTGGTTCTTCAGTTTCACTATGTGCTGA
>MJUU01072824.1:0-28748 GCA_002080025.1 Modiolus philippinarum
ACGATTTTTGAAAACCTACGGCTTTTTGCCATATCAACTACTCATTTTATGGAACAGTTTTTGGACTTAAGCATTCTAAGCAAAAACAAATTTTGATACTAAAACAAGAAACGAAGTAGAAAATTATAACATATTTTCAAGAAATTTGCTTACCTTCATGTTTCAGCAGTCAACTGTGTGTTATGTAGTATGAATAGAATTTTGAATAAACATTGTTCTATCCCATTCTACGGCCAGAGTGATTTGGACCACATTCCTAAAGGGTTTCTGAAGCGCTCTTTAAGAAATTGAAACTTTTTTTGGATTAAACAAATTATTATTGGGAAAATATTCCAATAAAATAGAAACATATTCTTTGATATATATTTAAAAGCAGAATAAGTAAATAACCCAGTTCTTAAGTAAATAACTCTGAGGTAAACTATTATTTATCTTTGACTATATGTAGAATAAATAGTTTTTTGTATAAATATTTGTACATGTTCTTATTTGCATTGACGACAAAGAATTTTCAAGTGGATGAGCAAAACGTTTGCAAAAGACAAAATAAGAAGAACGCCTGATAAATACAAATTCAATAAACAGAGATAGATTGCTTGTTTTCCTCAAGTATTAGTGGAGATTTTGTCTCATTTGCTTTTACTCCATATCCCGCCATTGCTTATTTTAGATTGTTTGACATTATGTTATTTGTTTTAGAATTTGTGTATGAGTAAAAAAGCTTCCGTTCCGCTAGAGAATTGAAACTGGGATAAACATCTTGACGCTTGCCGTTTGTGACGAAGTTTTAGGTATCATGGTGGACCCAAATATGTTCTTGTAAGTACAAAGAACTAAATACCAAAGTCACTGAATTGTTTTTGCCCATCTTGACACAAAATTGATAATTCTCCAGTGCAGATCTAATCGAAATATTTGGAAGACCTGAATTGATAGATGTATAAGGGAACAATTACCGCTAACCAACGACATGAACGAGGTCTGATAGAAAATATAGAATAAACTTAGATAGGAATTTTTTAAAAATGGAAAAACTTGTATAAGAGCTGTTAAAATATAAAAACCTTCAATTTATGATTAAGAAGAATGGATGAATGATGATTTCAATCTGGGCCATTGACGCTTTATTATGTAAAGATTCTTGATACATGTGAAGTAACAAAAATTCAGTTTCAATGTCGTTGATGAATTGCATGCACTCGAAGCAATCACACTGAACATTGCATTTTTCGTGGCTGTTCCAAATATGACAATTATAAATTAATTATTTTCCATATCAGCCCAGTTATCGTCCCGGGACTCCCATATCAGTACGAGACGTTAGCCGAAATTGGTGGAGAGATGATTAAGGCCATATTTAAATCTGTTTATCATATACTTCCGATATAGCCAGTATCTCAATACACAGAGTGATATGGCCATATCAGAACGAGGCAGGCTAAAACGGCCATTACAGACTGTGCATGATGATAGGGACTGTAAACTTCCGGCATATTACATATGCAAAACAGGACATACCTGTGGTATATGTATGTAATAATGAATTGCATTGAATTTAAACACATGTAGACATTTAGTAATTTTGATGTGTTTATTGAGAAAAAAGAAATTGTGTACATGACACAAAAAACTCGTAAGAATTGAGTTGTACGGACAATGTTGAAGTTAAACACCATATCATCCAATAAATTTTTTTAAAGCTTAATTCCATTTGGAAATACCCACTTTTATTTTCTTCATATGTTTTCTTTAAAAACACAGCTTTTTGTTTTCCGCGGATTTCGATAGTTTTGAATAGGAAGCTATTGCATTAATTGAAAGTAGTGTATAAAATCTTATCCATTTTTGGCCTTCTTATAACTGTACATCTTGATTTAGGAGACGGGGGGCAAGACTCTGTTGAGAAAGATCATCATGAACCACTATGCGAACAAATCCAATTAACAAGCTTGAAGTGACAATGATCGGTTTGTGTAAAGCCTTTAAATATTTTGCACTTGTCGTCATCCTTTTACTCTACACACACACACACACACACACACATTGCTGTAACAATGTATCAAGCGTTTATTTGTTCCTTGTTGGTGGCCAAGATTTTGGTCATATCGGATTAAAATGACAATATTTGTTAAGGACCTTCGATTCATCATTCAAGTAGAGTTTAGTCAAATTCGTTAGTTTTAGAGCAGATAATGAAAATAATGTTTTCTGTTAAAAAAAGTCCCATGCTGGCGACAATGCTTTTTTTGTTGTTGTTAGATAATAGCAATCTTCCATGCATCATGTTATTTTTTGAAGTTTCAGAGCTCGACGCGTCGATGAAAATGTGAAAATCTAACAAACGGATGAACGGATGAAGTGTTTAATGAGCTAAACAGGGTTTTGCAGTATTGAATAAATTCCAAATTACTTCATCAATTAACAACTAATCTTTGCTTGAGGCTCTAAGTTCCATACTCTTACTATTAGTTTAAATGTTTTAAAAATCCCTTACAAATGTTTGGCTTGCGACAGTCTAATATACCAACATTATTTACTTGCAAACAAGTAACTTGGAAATTTCGATTTTTCATCATTCACCAAAATATTACCAAATGAAATGACACTGAAAAGATATACTTATAAAATTTTTAACATACTACTGGAAAAATCCGCCTCGCATCTGGAATAGTCGTGCCTCGGGAACCATAATATTGCTTTTGCTCTCGTAGCCAGTTAATAACTTTATAATGTAATTTCACATTTGTGATGAAATTCCACCACAATGTCAACTGCCAAGGTCAAGGTCACGTGGTCAACTATTCTAGTTCCAAATAAAACGTCTTCCGATAGGGAATACACATGCAAAATATGAAAGCCCTATTACTTATATACCCAATGTTAAAGTTTTTATGCAGTTGTTCATATGCCAAGTTACAAGGTTAAATGTTCTGATACCCTTTCAAAGGTACAGCCACATCACTTGCCATTCAAAGTACATTTTGTACATTCCAAATGTTAACGTTTTTTTTCAAAAAGTCCATTACATGCCAAGATCGAGTTCACGATGTCAACAATTTTGGTATTGTGTGAAAAGTCTTGTCACAAGCAAAGCAAATACAAAGTATAAAAGCCCTGTTAATTACCATTCAAAAGATTTACACAATGTTAAAAAAAATGTGGACAAATAGACAGACCAAAAAATCTATATGCCCCCCAAGATTCTCGGGGGGATTCAGTTTATTCCAATGGTATACAATAACTAAATACCAAAGCAACTGTAATCTTTTTTGTACTTGGCAATTACGACAAATTACGTAACGAGTTCACTTGCATTTGACAATGAAGAAGTTTAATATACAATACCTGGGATTTTTTTCTGCTTGATAACATCGCCCAGATGTGCGACAATGGCTGCATATGCTTTGAAGGTGGATTAAACTGCCGAAACAACATGTCCCACACATCTAGTCCCACCCACTTTTGCAGTACTCTTTTCAGGTTCAAATCCTTGAAGCACAAGAACAGATTTGAACACTGCTTTTGTGAATTCTTGTAAAAGTAGTATAGTCCCATCAGTAAAACCATTGCAGAATCATTTAATGGCACTTTTGCCCTGCGTCTTTATTAGAAGTTCTAGTCTGCAAATAATTCACTTTTCAGTCAAACATAGCAAAGCAAAGTCATTGAAAATCGTGATACACCAAATCAGAATAATACCAGTACTTACACAGTTTCTGTGCTAGCAATTTGTAAGACCAAATTTAAATTTTTATTTTTCCCCTATCCTGACTCTACTCAGTCAGATGTGGGTAGGTATGACTGAGGTAGAGAAAAAATTTACATCTTCAAAAAAGTAGTTTTTCAACAAATTTCAACTACAAAAAAATTATATATTTTGTGTACCAGTAATTGATAGTTAGGTTTTTGGGCAAACAATACTTTATTGATTGCCTAATGAAGCAAATTGAATAAAATAAAAAAAAGTTGGCTAATGAATGTATAAAGCAAAAATAATGTTTTAATATTTTGGTTTTCAAAAATTAGTTCCAAACTACAACTATTTATATAATGTTGATAATTAGTTTCCTGTGTACCAAGCGGTGGCCTACTAATAAAAATGGTTGAATTTCTTTGAGTTTTGGTTCAACATCTGCTTTTTTACCATACATAACAGAAGCTCCATTGTTATAGGTAATTAAATGTTGTAAATATTCTATAATGTATTTTATTCATTGTTTTTATTTTGTACGGCCTTAATATTATGTAATTTGTTTGGCCTATTTATGTAACTTGTTTACAATATACAATGGTCAAGGTTATTACACCTTAGAACATAAAGAAATTTCTAGAATTTAAATTTAATATTTTACACATAGAATGTTCTAGAGGTTTTCTTTACATAATCATTCTAGTCATGTGATTGTCAGTTGATTAGAATGTTCCAGTCGAATCTTGTGGATAGAATTTTCTGGAAAGAATAAATGTATTTATATAAGGTAGCTGAAAAGGGTTAAGTCAGTAAGTTCAATAAGTTTATACAGGATTAGTTAGTTTATATAGGATTATCACACACATCTTTTGTATTGGAAATCGACATCAATTATTGTGAATCTATTATAAACTAGAAAACACGAGGGGACTTTATAAACATAAGTGGATGATATAAATCGGATAATGGTTTTTATGGAATAGGAATAGCCTTAGATAGAAAATTGCGTGTTTGATTGGCAAGGGCGTGGTGGCTCATGATGTACTTGGCTTCGAAACATAAACCTTTTACAACACACACAAATAAACACCGGTAGCTCTTTATTCTTCCGCAAAAAAACTCCACCTTTCGTTCTCCATTGCCTTAGTATCTCCACAAACTATAATCACGCTTTGTTTAACACTATTGAAAAGTATAGTATTTGTATATTATTGATTATTGCACAATACCTCATCTTTATTTATTAACTTCTGGTTTTAAATTTATACATTACTGTTCTTATTCTTTTTATCATATCTATATTTATAAACCTAGCTAAGCGATATTGCAATACCAATTCCATCATCATCTACAAACCTGTTCCCAGTACCACCTATAGTAAATGTTTATAATACTTTTCAACTTCCACAAGGAAACAGAAAAATTAAACCCCGCCCCGTTTTATCAGGACGAAACTGGACGCCATTTTGATTTTCGAGAACCTGAAATTCCTATTGGTCAATAGTCTTCCGCGTATGCGTTCTCCCCACTGCGCAAGCGTACTCCTCACTCTCCCCCAAGAACTATCTATATAGCTAGGCTATTCCATAGCCTAGCTAACTATTTAGTGAGGATTATAGTGTTATGTCGGCCCACCTAATATAAGTGAAGTTGTTTATTTATTCATTACTGCTGCCTGTTGATGAAGTATTTATGATAAATGTATGTTTAATTTATTAGAATGTTTAATTATAATGTATTTTTATTTACTACTATCATCACATTCACGTTCTCACATAATCTACTTTCACTTTTAAGTCATGTTTACATACGCTAAAAGTACATTACGTCATTGGAATGTTGACCGGAAGCGCTCAGTATGCAAATTTGTTGATGTTTACGGTTAGTCGTAAATACTCTTATTATCTTATTTAGCTAGTATATATATGAATTGAGTTAAGGCACTTCATATTACATGAAGGATATTACGCTGATAACCCGTATACATGTCGGGATAGTTGATTTACTGAGTTTGGACAGTTAGGGAATATCACGTTTACTGGACGCTTCCGAGAGATAATTTTACCTTTAAATACCTTTGCTTCATGCTATCTACTGCATGCCCGCTTAAACATTGTATCATAGAATTGTTGTACATTATTCTCAGCTTTTATGCATGCCTGTATGTTGTTGTAATTACGTAAATTCAGCCTAGAGTACATGGTCATTTTTTAGTTTCACTTTCATTTTTGCTTGTCCGGAAGTCACATGTCCAGGCTAGACACATTTTGATTGGCTGACTCATGACGTCACGTAACGTCAACAGCGCGGAGCTTCTGAAACAATTTCAACGGGGAAAGACGGAAAAGATATTCGAGCCGCTGTAAACATGTCTCAAGCTCAGCTTGAATCTGAATTAGCGATGGTAATTAATAGGAAGCGAAGCTTCCATATATTTTGGAAACTGCAATTTTGTTCCCAATACTATGAGTTGAAAAAATCCCTGCGTCGAGAGTTACCGTTCTTGGAAATATACGCAAATGGACACATCAATCTTTCAGAGAAGATTTCTAAAATATGTGTAAAAAATAAAGCATTTGAATACCTTGCTTGATGGCCATTCAAACATGTTGATGGTAAAATCGAAATGAAGAAAACAGAATAAAAACAGTTTTACTGGGGAATTCTGGTACGAAACTAAAGACATATAAATCCATTCGGAATTCCACTGCATCGAAAAGGGTCATGATAATAACCGAGAAATTACGAATGAATATATGCAACCATGACAACGATATAGCGGATCAATATCGTTACGCAAGAATTTTGAGTACATTTGTTTATACGCTAGTTACAACTTATACACAGTCATGCAGTATAGAAAAGACGCAAGGGAAGGTTTTGTCAGCAAACTAAATGCAGTTATGTGTTACTTCGCGACGGTTGTTTTCACTGCTTAAATACAGATTGCATGATCCATGGCCAGGATCATTGACAACATTGCGACGACAAGTTGCTATTGTAGACGTGCATCCATTGCTCATAGCATACGTTCAGGTTTGGCATTTATTCATCGAACGTATCCATACAATCCATTTACAGGGCATCCAATCAAAATATGAAGTCTTACCTTGATGCAGAGCGTTGACAATGCTCACTCCTTTGTCCCAAATTTTGACTCCTGCTTGGGGACTGCATCTTGTTATATACTGACGTATATTTGACCAAAAACTTTCCAAATAAAATGGCATTATGCTTTTCAATAACATAATGCTCAAATGATTGAGAAAATTCGTCAAAACAACAAGCGTCTGCTACCCCGGAAATACTTCAAGCCACTGCAATAATCAAAGGGCTTGAAGTACTGTGACTGGGAGTTGCGTCGGGATGTAGCATGTTTGAGTCATAATATGAACACAATGTCACGACAAGAAAATGATTTTTCAGTGGAACTTGACTTCATTCCATTATAAACTAGAGGAATGTATTCGAAACGAATACTATATCTCCCCGTCCTCACATAATTTGTTCCAGGGACTAAATTATTGACCCGGCCTGACTACCCTCACAGATAATTTTTCCTAATTGAAAAAGTTTGAGTTACCATTGTCAAAGTGATGCATATTTTTATGTGCTTTATTTTACTGTCTTTACATTTTTAATATAACATAATCTTGTCAAATTATTTTTTATGAAATTAAGGTATCAATTTCACAAATTCCATCCAGTAGTATTATCTCTAATTAAAGTGTCGTATGTAGCAATGGCGAAAAAAAAAATGTTTAGGTGTAACTATTAACTGACAACTTCAATTAAGATAAGAAATAAATAAGTTTCCCATTAAATCGGAAATCAAATTATAATATGATAAGTGGAGGTTGGGAATACATTGTATATGAGTATGATGATATTCCAAATATCTGTAATGTAGTAGGTTTATCATGAATTGGAACTAATTTTGAATTTATCAGTCTTTTTCAAATTAGGACACTAATCTGTTGTATTTGTTAGAAACATGAGTACAGTTATGTTTTTTCTTTTTTCATAAATTAACTAAGCTGTGCAAAACACAACTTTCATTCGTCTGTTCACTAGATTTTATTCGTCTGTTGGTTTTTAAATTTTACCTGTTTAGGCTGTTATCAGTACAAATACTATTTTTAGATACAATTTTAATTAGCAAATATCTCATTAACAGTTTGACTAATTAACACATAAAAGTACATGGACATAGATCAAATGGAAACTGATATATCCTGCAAATTTGGACATCGTGAGTGCAGTGGTTTTTCCAAACAAGCGACCACAAATTTTGTGACGGAACCCACGAGTAAAAACAATATATCTCCCACCTCTCTGAGGCGGGGAGATATAAAAAGCCTATTTTTTAATGGTAATATGATCATTTATTTTTATTTTCAATTTTTATTTTTTCGATATAAAATATTTGAAATTGAATCAATCAATAAAATACCAATAAATATTTTTTTTATTAATGGCAGGAATGTCAGGGCAAGTGCATAATTTAAGTTCTAAAATTTGAGAATTGGAAGCAATATGAAAAAGAAAGGAAATGGGGTAAATGTCAAGGAGACAAAATCCCATATCCAGGTTAAAACGACAAAAAAAC
Source organism: Modiolus philippinarum (assembly GCA_002080025.1). Taxonomy (NCBI): domain Eukaryota; kingdom Metazoa; phylum Mollusca; class Bivalvia; order Mytilida; family Modiolidae; genus Modiolus; species Modiolus philippinarum. The sequence goes on from MJUU01072824.1 coordinate 8,301, forward strand.
AAAACATCTAGGGGTCACCACTCACCATATGGTCTTCAACACAGTGAGGAACATCACACCATATAGTAAGCCCTAAATGGCCCCGAAAGGTAAAAAGTGAATAAACAATAAATGTAGAAATATGTGTTATTCTCTGCATATAGTCAATTAGAAGCTTTATCTATCTGATATAAACTAATAATACCAGTAACGTTTCACAATCTTCAAATATTATATTTTTGGATGAATTGTGTCAAACTGTTTCGTCTTCATTGGTGGACAAATCTGTTTACTTGATTTTTACCACAATAACAATAATCATTATTTGATCTTAAACTTTGAACACATGCAGCGTAAGGGAAATTAACCCTTGTTACATATGGATTGTCCAATGCAAGCCTAAATTTGACTGCAGTCTAGTCCGTTAATACAGCGGTTTGTCTGTTATAAATCGCCGTGGTGAATGGCACACAGGCACTTGTTTCGTAAAAAAAATACCCCGAAGGGTATTTTTTTCTGAAACTAGTGCCTGTGGAATGGCGCCGCGGCTGATAAAGTCTTCAAAAGGGGGTTTCAATTGAGTTCCGTAAAAAGGGGTTCCAGTCAATTTTTCTCCAGTTTTTATTGAGTGTGCCTAAATTTTGCATGAAATTTTTAAAGTTTTGCAGAAAAAAATCACGGAGTCTATCCCAGAACACCTCCTCCGTGTGATCCGTTATACAACCGAATTGCCCTGAGTGGCCGTCAGCGAACCAACCTTTCTAGCTTTCCTTTGAATGAAACCTTCTAAAATCGTTTTAAAAAAAACTGACGACCACAAATAGTTTCAGGAAAAATAAGGTTTGTACAATTTTTGTTTTACTTTGTCATTACTTTTGGTTAAATTGAATAATTTATTAACTTTTGTCAATACAAATGTAACTATTCTGCAGGCGAGTCATTACCTATGGCTATGCCAGAGGAAAGGTGCAGCTTTAAAGTGAAGATATACATATCTTTTTAATTAATTGGGTCAAGAACATACTGTCCGTAATGTTGTAAAAACCAATGCTAAACCCTATCATGTTCACTTACTTTAAAAAATTGGTAGAAAACAAAACCATCTCGTCAGTAGTACAATGTAGTTGAGATTTAGGAGACGTCGCTTCTTTGTTAAGTGATAAATATTTTCGGGTAGAAATATGTCCGGGGGGATAGTTATTACTTATTTATTTATTTAAATGCACATTTATACCCATATACATTAGGGTTTAAGGCATACATGAATAATAACAGAACCATAATAAAACAAAACAAAGATTACAAAATGAAAAATCATGCAGTTAATGAGTCCACTCTCCTCAGCGCAAAAGACCTTGTTCCTATTACTAGGAAACTAAAGTCCATGGACAGACATTCCTGGGAAAGTGAATCCGAGAGGACATATATTTCTAGGAAAATATGTCCTCGGACAACTATTCCTAGTAAAATAAATGTGCGGACATGTCTTTCTATGAGATTTATTCCGTCTGGACAAATTTTTGTGACGGACATATTTTACTGCTACAGTACTCTAAATGAAAAAGACATCATAAAATGTTTTTACACGATTTATGCCTGTATTTCATATTTTATGTCTCCTTTACTGAAATATATCCCGAATGAACAAGTGCCTGTGATTGTATCGTATATTTTTGACATTGATTTCTATTTCTGTGCTTTGTATCTGTCTAGCGTCATTGTTTTGTGGGGGTCTTTTGTGTCTGACGTCATTTTTTTCTGTGTTCTCGTTTTGACCATGTCTTTGGACTTCGATTTTTGTAAATTTCACTCCTTTGTTCCTTCGGTATTCTACTGCCGTTGTTTGACAACGCATAACACAAGGAGTCACCGCTACATCACATGAAAATATTCAAGCTGTAATATCCTTTACCGGGAGGATCAATATAGTCGTGCTTCAGAAAGTATGGTTCTAGATTGTAGTTCCAGTGAATTTTTTGTTGGTTTTTTGCGTTTATTCAGCATGATTTTTTTTCATAAAAAGGGGGTCCATAAACCAGATCCTCCCCTCTTGTTCTACCGATGCCATCTTCCTATTGTCACTGATAAATACTGACAAAGGGAAGGCATACAGTATACAACAGTTTTTCAGCGAGTGAATTCAGCTTCGCTTCCACATAGGTTATACCTATCCTCATATTATTTTATAAACGGGTTCGCTTTTAGATTTACTTATAATAGTCTACCGTATTTTATTCCAGTTTTGACAGAACGGATATCTGTTGATTTTTACTTGAATTTTTGTTGCACCTTGTTCGTTTGTCAACCTGGAACTATTTGGACATGTTTACTCCTTTGGTTTTTGCTTTGGCACTAAGTAGGAATTGTTAAAATTTAATCCAGTTTTAGCGGATCTCGCGTTTTCATGTTTTATTATGAAATTACGTTATTTTTGGATCTTGGTGTTCCCTGCACCAGAAACGTTGAACTGAGATTTCTTGGGGCACCTTAGACAATATTATTTGATGCATTGCTCTGTTGATCTCGGTGAAATCATATGTATGACTTTTTGATTCAGTACAAAACACCTACACTTTTGTGCAAATGCAATTTGACCCTTATTTGATTCTGTACCGTTGAAAGCTACTGCACCACAATTTTTCATGTATAACACAAAGATTTATTCGGCACCAGGATTTCCCGGTGCAACACCAAGATTTATTTAGCACCATATTACCGGTGCAACACCAAGATTTACTTTGCACCTTAAATTCAGGTGCAGCACCATAGTTGACATTTTAAAATATGCACCCCATATGGTGCACCTCCATATACTCTCGTGTAATATAATATAAGGTTGAATATAGCTATATATGACTTGTGTTATTTGTTACTAGTATTCCATGTAATTAACTACAATATTTTATACACTGTGAATTCTAAGTATAATAAATCATTAACTTTTATTGAGTAAATCCTTTAAAGCCATAAATGTTAAGCAAAAGGATCATTGCTGATTTCACAGTTGTCCCATGCAAATCCTGTTGTTCTGACCAACAGGTCGAACCCATTTTGATGTTTTGACACCCGATTAGAACCGGGTATTGGATTTGTTGTATTTCTTTTGTCCCTGCCCTGAGTGTCGTGTCATATTGCGCTTTAACACCAACCAGAGAGATAACCACACATACCACACATACACACACACGGGGCGGCACGACAAACTGGCATTCTCGGCGGGATGGCTAACTGAAAGTTAGCCTCTGCATTGTTGATAAACCAATTTGAAAGTTTTTAGTAGACAGTTGAAAATTATTTAGCTTTGATATAAGTATATATAAAAAATAAAAATAAAGTAAAGGAGAAAAAAATGGCAGATTGTGAAGCAACTTTAACTGGCAGAAATACGAGAGTTGATGTTGACGGGGAGCAGCAAGCACCTGATAATTTGATGGAATTACGGGTAGTTGATGAAGTGCAAGGCTCTCCCCCACTCGTTCCCCAGACAGAGAACGTTGAGGCAATGATTAATAGAAGTTTTGATAAAGTTTGGCGAGATATTGAAAACTTCCATAAACAAATACAAGACGAGATGAGGGCTCAGTTAAACAAGGCCTTAGAGAAAGTTGACCATGATATAGCAGTACTAAGGGCCAACACTGCCATTGCAAATTCTTGCAATAATTCACCCAGTGCTAAAACAGGGGCTGGTGATAGGACCCACCCATTATATCCGGAAACAAATTTAAGTGAACCCTCTCGTTTAAGTGGTAGCTTAAATTATAATGAAGACATACATAGAGATGTAAACCTATCTTCAGTTGATAAAATTGCAGTATCGAGTGGCACGGGAAGTAACTGTAGAGTAGAATTAAATTCTCAATACCCTAAATCCAAGAGCTTCCCCCATTCTGCAAATCTGAGTAAATCTATCTCAAATCCCTCAAACAGTAGTAGTAATGGGAAAGGTACTAGAACCCCTACTGTGGCCAAAATGAAGCCACAATTTTACGATGGGTCAGAAGACCTAGAAGATTACCTGTCTCAATTTGAGATATTAGCAGAGTTGAACCAGTGGGATTACCACAATAAATCTTTATACTTAGCCAGTAGCTTAAAGGGGGACGCACGCTCTATGTTATCAGAGCTTTCCCCTAATGAAAGACGAGATTTCGACACTCTAGTTGGTATTTTGAAATTGAGGTTTGGGTCTGTAAATCGATCTGAAATATATAAAGCCAACCTCCAGACGAGAACAAAACAAAGAGATGAATCAATTTCGGAGTTGGTACAAAACATCAAGAAGTTAACCCGACAGGCGTACCCAAACGCCCCATATAGTGTTGTATCTACTTTGGCCAGGGATCATTTCATAGACGTCCTGCCCGAGTCTGATATGAGGCTACGGCTTCGTGAAGCTCAAGCCCAGAACATTGAGCAAGCTGAAATTCTGGCGTTAAGACTAGAGGCCTATCGAGTGGCCGACCGCCAGAAATCGAGTAGAACAAAAAGTCACTATATCCACCAGGTCGACGTGGGCGACTCAAAACAATCAAAAGATACTGATGTCATTAATACTTTGATGGATGGCTTTCGCCAAGAGTTCAAAACTCTTTCAAATGACATAAAACAGGTTGTAAGGGCTCAAAACCAACAACCTGCTAGAGATAATAAAAGTAGAAGTAACCAAAATAATAATGATAGACAAGGTTACAACTTTGATAACCGAAGATCATATTATAACCAACAAAACCAAGGTCGTTATTACGGTTATAATGGTCGGAATAATATGAGAAATGGGGACAGACCTCAGGAAAACACCCAGATGTCGCACACCGGGGCCAGTTTATTTTCTGTTCTTGATCTTAGGAGCGGGTACTGGAATGTAAATATTGCTGAACAGGATAGACCCAAAACAGCCTTCTCCATCCCTGGGAGCGGTCTGTGGCAATTCAAGAAAATGAGCTTTGGTCTTTGTAATGCCCCAGCCACTTTTGTTAGGCTCATGGAAAGAGTACTAAGGGGTCTATCCTGGAAAATATGCTTGGTCTATTTAGACGACTTAATTGTAGTATCCCGAACATTTGATTAACACCTTGAAAATTTAGAGAAAGTCATAAAATGCTTGAAAGAGGCTGATCTAAAGATCAATCCTCAAAAATGTAGCCTTTTTAAAGAACAAGTTAAATTTCTTGGGCACATTGTGAGTGCAGATGGGGTATCTACAGACCCATCAAAAACAGAAAGTGTGTTGAATTGGCCTACACCAAAGACTGTTAAGCATGTTCGTGCCCTTCCTTGGCCTTTGTGCCTACTACAGGTGTTATGTTAGGAATTTTTCAGCCATAGCAAGACCTCTACATAGGCTCACAGAGGCAAATAGAAAATTTGAGTGGACAGATGAATGTCAGGTCTCTTTTGATACCCTGAAACAAGCATTGACAAATGCTCCAATTTTGACCTTCCCAACCCCTGATGATACATTTATACTTGATACAGATGCCAGTAACGAAGGACTGGGAGCGGTACTGTACCAAGTCCAACAAGGAGTTGAAAAAGTTATATGCTACCACAGCAAGACCTTTTCTAAAGAGGAAAGGCAATATTGTGTCACACGCAGGGAACTGTTGGCTGTGGTAGCATCAGTGAAACATTTCCATCCTTATCTTTATGGTAGACATTTCCTGATCCGTAGTGATCATGGAGCTTTACGCTGGTTGCATAACTTTAAGAACCCAGAGGGCTTATTGGCCCGATGGCTGGAAATACTTGCAGCTTATGACTTCACCATTGAACATAGACCTGGCAGGGTACACTCCAATGCTGATTCACTTTCACGTAGACCCTGTTGTGAATTGGGCTGTAAATATTGCCAAAGGGCTGAAGATAGATATAATAATGACAATGAACAAATTGATAAAAACTCAACTGGCACCTCTGAGGGGGTTGATTTTAGTGTTTGTGCAGTGACACGCTCTCAAAGTAAAAAGGGGGCTGACTCACATACTTTTGAAAAGGGGTTAGATAATTTTGACCCAGAAATATCTATATCAGTTGAACAAAGATAGGATCCTATTATAAAGAAATTGATTGATTGGTTTCTCATCGGTAATAGACCAAAGTGGGAAGATGTTTCTAGGGAATGTACTGAATTGAAACATTACTGGTCCAAATGGGATTCACTTGAAATTAAAGATGAAATTTTGTTCCTCAAATGGGAAAATGATATTAGTAATAAAATCACTTGGAAAGTAGTTTTACTTGAAAAGTTGAGAGCTTTAGCTCTGAAATCACTTCACAATGCACCTAGAAGTGGCCATCTTGGCATTAAAAAGTCTTTGGCCAAAGTTCGTGAAAGATATTTCTGGTATGGGTTGCGGCGTGATGTTGAAAATTGGCTACGAAATTGTACTGTATGTGGATCCAAGAAAGGCACAAAGCCCAGAGCTCCTTTAAAACTTTACTCAGTTGATGTTCCCATGGAACGTCTTGCTATCGACGTAACAGGCCCATTACCCAAATCTAATAAAGGGAACAAGTACATAGTAGTTGTAGCTGATTATTTTACCAAGTGGACTCAGGCATTTGCCATTAAAGATCAAGAGGCTCAAACAATAGCCAAAATATTAGTTGACCATGTAATTGCACTTTTTGGTGTACCTAGACAAATTCATAGTGATAAGGGCTCCAATTTTGAGTCTAAACTTTTTACTGAAGTATGTAAATTACTCGGGACAGACAAAACCCGAACAACCACCAATAGGCCCCAATCTGATGGTATGGTGGAGCGAATGATGAAAACAATAAAAGAGATGATAAAGTCTTTTATAGATAAAATTCATAAAAATTGGGACGAGTGGCTGCCTCTGTTGATGATGGCATATCGCTCCTCCTGGCGTCAGTCCCAGTAGAATGATGTTGGGTCGTGAAATAACCCTTCCTGTAGATTTAGTTCTTGGGGTCCCTGAAAAAGAAGAAAGCCTTATGAGTACACAATATGCATATGATCTGGAAAAATGTCTGAAATATGTTCATGAATTTGCCAGAGATAAATTGAAGTTGACTGGCCAAACAATGAAGAAATATTATGATCACAAAATTGTTCATAAAGAGTATGAAATTGGCTCACATGTTTGGCTTCATAATCCTATTTCGAAACGAGGATTCAGTAGAAAACTTCAACCTGAATGGACAGGCCCATATGTTGTAACCCATAAATTAAATGATTGTATTTATCGCATTCAGGCAAACCCTAAAGCCAAACCAAAAGTTGTCCATCACGACAAACTCAAATTGTACACTGGAGATAATGTTTCAACGTGGTTTCCAACAAGTAGAACTGCTCAATTTAAATAGAACATTTGTTAGTGTTGACACATTTGACACTTTTTGAATTATATAAGCACCTGCTGTAGAGAATGATCCCGTAAATGTATAACCAATAATTGTTTCTTATTTATTAGCAGAACTGATATTTTGTTGTTGTTGTTTACTTTCATACTGAATCCTCCTGTGGTAGATGTGAAATATCAGCCTTGTAGGCTGGTATAGTTGGAGTATAGAATCGAATGCTGGCTCAGTTTATTATATTATGTAGAAAACTTATATTTGTTCGAATATTTAATGTATTCCTATTATACTAAGGTACTAAAAGTAGAGCTTATGGAAACCTCCATTGTAGAGAATGCTCTCATGGACGATGTAAGCTGTAGTGCAGATATGAAGTAGAATGTTGCCAAGTTAATATATATATATATATAATTGTAAGCAAGCAGTGCGGAAAACAGAGTGCAGACTGATGACCTATATCTTGTTGTTTTCGTGATTGGTAAACATAAAATTATTGACACTGTATTTAGAATGATTATATTTTGTCGTTGTAGATTACTCAATGGTCATGTGGTCTTTGTGCCAAGAGTGGGGCCAAAAAGTTTTTGAGCCCAAGGAAAGCCGTAATTCGTCGGCATATATTGGAGCAGCATAGTGAATTTGGGTTCCGTTGCAATGGCTGCAGTAAGATCTTTGGTAGAGCTAGCCAGGAACACCAGAATTGTATATACTCCAAAGGTGGGAACTGTACACTGTTGAACAGGCTGTCTGGTGAATCGGGAGTAAAAGTGAATGCGGATTATCAGGAGTTCAGAGAATCTGTTGATCAAAACAGTATTGCAAACCACATACCACCAAGGACACCTAGTATTAAACCAGGACAGAAGAGGGCAAGCAGTGAGCCAGGCTTTAAAAAAACCAAAGGCGAAGAAACCTAGGAGAGCTGTGTCCACTGTTTCATCACCTAGTATGGTATCTCCGATGGCCAGAGTTGAGCCTCCGCCTACAGCATCCTTTACAACAAGTAAGTCTTGTGCTGTTGTCAGTAAAGGAGGCGAGATGGCCAGTGCTGTTGAAGGGAGTGCTGATCCTCCCATGCCTGAAAAGGCTGTAGAACCTGATTGTCCTATAAAGACAGTTGAAGTGTGTGCTTCAGCAGACAGTGTCTGGGAGACCCATTCCTCTGATGTTGAGGATGGGGAGATTCCTTAGACAGTTGACCAACTCAGCATTTCAGTTGGTCCCTCAGAGACGCTGAATGCTTTCAGTATAGCTACACCTCCCCCTAAACAGGACATCAGGGTGTTGAAACCTAAGGCTACTGCAACAATTCCAGCAGAAAGCCTTGTGACTTGTAGAGGTGACATGGCCCACACAGCTAGTACCACACAGCGTGTGGCTCATGATATTCAAGCCAGTGTGACTGAGGTGAAGTTGGCGTCCTGGAGTGATGCTCAAAATGGGAGAGTTGTGTTAGATGTAGGGGGTACCAAGTTTGTGACTTCCAGAGCCACGTTGAGAGGAGACCCTGGATCTCTTCTGGCCGCCATGATCCAACCTGGTTCCCCCATGCGCCACCTGAGATGTGATGATTTCAATGCTCCCATTTACTTTCTTGACCGGGACCCAGCTCACTTTCGTCACATCTTGAACTACTTGAGGCTAGGAAGTACATGGACTACTCAATCTCTTCCAAGAAAGTTACGTTATCTTTATGATATATAACTTTTTACGTCATACTTATTTATAGGTTATTTCAAACCTAAATTGATTTTATATTGTCTTAACGTTATTTTAGACAATATATTATATTGTTGATATTCTATTTTATATAGAACATTTAAATTGTTGATATAATGTCTCGATAGAGACATTCCAATCGTACCTATCAGTGATGTTAGCCAGTTCCATATAGATGATACTAAGTCAAGTCGATGTCCATGCCGTTCTATACCGTGACCATTCCGGGAAGACCTAAAGAAGAAAGAAACATTTATTTATTAGTGAGGACATTCACTGTGAACATTAATTATTGTAAAAATATTTAATTGTGCTAAAACATTCATTTTTATGTATATTGTATAATTCAGAAAGTATGAAGTGGTATTTTTGTCTGTTAATTTGAAAATGGTATATATTAATCACATAATTCAAAGAATTTATAATCCGAATTTAATTATCAGATAAATTTTAATCATCGGAGTACATAAATCTGATTTTTAATGTAAAAGGTAAAAGCACGATTATAAGAGATTTTATAGTTATCCTTTAAATATTGAAATTATTGTTGTTATTTAAAATTAGTCTTTTCGCAAAGATAAAGTTATAAAATGTAAAAGGAACGTAGTAGCCTGAGGGTTACGTTATCGTTTCTATCATACCCTTGTAGACAAATAAACTTGCCAGGTGCATTCCCACATTGATCTAGATATTTGCTTCATTCCCAAACAAACACAATGAAGTGAGCCGAGGTATCTTTTCTTGACCAAAACAAATATACACCTTTCTTTTTACATTGTATACTGAAAGCTCAAACTTATTGAAGTATTTCATTATTTTTATGAGAAAAACAAGTGTTTGAGCTGTTGAATAATATGTATTAATACTTACATGCATTGATCTGTAAAGTCATTCTGTCAGTCCAATTGGGGACCAATTCCAATGTGAGGAGGGGGCAGAGTTATGTCGGCCCACCTAACATAAGTGAAGTTGTTTATTTATTCATTAATGCTGCCTGTTGATGAAATATTTATGATAAATGTATGTTTAATTTATTAGAATGTTTAATTATAATGTATTTTTATTTACTACTATCATCACATTCACGTTCTCACATAATCTACTTTCACTTTTAAGTCATGTTTACATACGCTAAAAGTACATTACGTCATTGGAATGTTGACCGGAAGCGCTCAGTATGCAAATTTGCTGATATTTACGGTTAGTCGTAAATACTCTTATTATCTTATTTAGCTAGTATATATATGAATTGAGTTAAGGCACTTCATATTACATGAAGGATATTACGCTGATAACCCGTATACATGTCGGGATAGTTGATTTACTGAGTTTATACAGTTAGGGAATATCACGTTTACTGGACGCTTCCGAGAGATAATTTTACCTTTAAATACCTTTGCTTCATGTTATCTACTGCATGCCCGCTTTAACATTGTATCATAGAATTGTTGTACATTATTCTCAGCTTTTATGCATGCCTGTATGTTGTTGTAATTACGTAAATTCAGCCTAGAGTACATGGTCATTTTTTAGTTTCACTTTCATTTTTGCTTGTCCGGAAGTCACATGTCCAGGCTAGACACATTTTGATTGGCTGACGTCACGTAACGTCAACAGCGCGGAGCTTCTGAAACAATTTCAACGGGGAAAGACGGAAAAGATATTCGAGCCGCTGTAAACATGTCTCAAGCTCAGCTTGAATCTGAATTAGCGATGGTAATTAATATTTTATAAACGTATTCGCTTTTAGATTTACTTATAATAGTCTACCGTATTTGATTCCAGTTTTGACAGAACGGATATCTGTTGATTTTTACTTGACTTTTTGTTGCACCTTGTTCGTTTGTCAACCTGGAACTATTTGGACATGTTTACTCCTTTGGTTTTTGCTTTGGCACTACGTAGGAATTGTTAGAATTTAATCCAGTTTTAGCGGATCTCGCGTTTTCATGTTTTATTATGAAATTACGTTATTTTTGGATCTTGGTGTTCCCTGCACCAGAAACGTTGAACTGAGATTTCTTGGTGCACCTTAGACAATATTATTTGATGCATTGCTCTGTTGATCTTGGTGAAATCATATGTATGACTTTTTGATTCAGTACAAAACACCTACACTTTTGTGCAAATGCAATTTGACCCTTATTTGATTCTGTACCGTTAAAAGCTACTGCACCACAAATTCTCATGTATAACACCAAGATTTATTCGGCACCAGGATTTCCCGGTGCATCAGCAAGATTTATTTAGCACCATATTCCCGGTGCAACACCAAGATTTATTTAGCACCATATTCCCGGTGCAACACCAAGATTTACTTTGCACCTTAAATTCAGGTGCAGCACCATAGTTGACATTTTAAAATATGCACCCCATATGGTGCACCTCTTTGGCTTAGATAAGGTTACACACCATATACTCTCGTGTAATATAATATAAGGTTGAATATAGCTATATATGACTTGTGTTATTTGTTACTAGTATTCCATGTAATTAACTACAATATTTTATACACTGTGAATTCTAAGTATAATAAATCATTAACTTTTATTGGGTAAATCCTTTAAGGCCATAAATGTTAAGCAAAAGGATCATTGCTGATTTCACAGTTGTCCCATACAAATCCTGTTGTTCTGACCAACAGGTCGAACCCATTTTGATGTTTTGACACCCGATTAGAACCGGGTATTGGATTTGTTGTATTTCTTTTGTCCCTGCCCTGAGTGTCGTGTCATATTGCGCTTTAACACCAACCAGAGAGATAACCACACACACCACACATACACACACACGGGGTGGCACGACAATAAAGATTATTCTATTGGACATTTTTTGGTGGAATTAAGTGAACTATTCATTTGGATTATTACTTGGACTTCATTATTGTCAGATAAGTCATATATTGTATTTAATTTGTAAAATCATTATTTGTTGTGTTATTAAAAGTTAATTTTGAGCCAATTTTGTTTTATCTTTGCTGACTTCAATTTACAATTATTTATTGGTCGTTTCTGCCAAATGACAGAAATTGAGGGCTATTGTCTGGGATCTTCGAAATTGTGTAAAAAAATATATATTATTTTTAAATAGAATTTTTTTTAAAAGTTAGCAGAAATTGTTTCAAGATGTCATTTGATCCAGAAAATTCATGTCTATGTGTCAGGTGGAGAATTTTGAGAAGCTTAAAAAGGATGAATTAATTATCTTAGGAAAACATTTGAAATTGAATGTCAAATCTGGAATGAAAAATTTGAAGTTCAAAGTGTGATTGAAAATTATTTGGTTGAAGAAGATTATTTTAATAAATCTGTTTTGGAGACTTTTAGCATTTAAACACTTGATTTAGAAATTAAAAAATTAGAAATTCAGAAGGAATTAGAAATAAGAAAATTAGAAATAGAGAGACAGGAAAGAGAAAGAAAATTAGAAATAGAGAGACAGGAAAGAGAAAGAAAATTAGAAATTGAACAGCAGGAAAAAGAAAGAAAGCTCAATTTTCAATTAGAAATGAAAAAATTGGAATAAGCTGAAAAGAATCAGCACTTTATCAGAATTCTCAGACATTTGATGTTGCTAAAGACATCAGGTTGGTCCCTCCCTTTCAAGAAAAGGATGTAGACAAATATTTTCTGCATTTTGAGATAATAGCTCAGAATTTAAAGTGGCCAAAACACAATTGGTCAATGTTATTACAAAGTGTGTTGATTGGTAAGGCCAGGGAAATTTACACTCAGTTATCAGTAGAACAGGCCTCAGATTATGACACTGTAAAAGAGTTAATTCTTAAAGCTTATGAACTGGTCCCTGAAGCTTACCGGCAAAAATTTAGGAATGCAGAAAAACAGAGTGACCAAACCTATGTAGAGTTTGCTAGAACAAAAGAGCAACTATTTGATCGTTGCTGTTCATCAAAGAAAATAAATAACAATCATGAGAAATTACGCCAGCTAGTTTTAATTGAGGAATTTAAAAGATGTATTAGTACTGACATTAAAACTTTTATTGATGAACAAAAAGCTGAAACTTTGGAAATTGCTGCACGTTTAGCTGATGATTTTTCACTTACACATAAAACACAATTTTTTAATAAACCACAGAAACTTATCAGAAATAACAATTCCACAAATTTTTCACCCAAACCTTCAAATGATGTAAATAGTAGGCAACGTCCAGTTAATAACATGTCCAAGTCCTATCCCCTTCACAGTCACAGAGGCCATTTAAGTCGATTTCCTGTAATTATTGTAAGAAAGAAGGCCATTTGATATCTGACTCTTATAGGTTAAAGCAAAGGAAGGAAAGTCCAGTAAACTCAGTGGTTGTGTTGAGTTGTCACAATGTTTGACTCATTTTGATACAGATGTGCATAGTTCTTTTTCTGAGGTGAAGTCTGTTTCTGATCCTGTTAGTAAGGTCGAGGTCAAATCCCCATCTAGTTCCATTTTTTGAACCATTTATTAGTGATGGTTTTGTGTCGCTTTCGAGTGATTTTTGTAATTCTACCTCTATTCGAATTCTAAGAGATTCTGGAGCCTCTCAGTCTCTTTTGTTGGCGGAAACCCTGCAGTTTGATAACGTTTCTAGTACTGTTAGAAATGTTCTAATTGAAAGGGTAGACTCTAGTGGTTATACTGCTATTCCTCTCCATAATGTGTATTTGTCTTCGGATATTGTTTCTGGACCTGTGACCTTAGGTATCAAGTCATCATTGCCCTTTGAAGGTGTTCAACTTCTTCTTGGTAATGATTTAGCTGGGGATAAAGTTCGAAGAAATCCTATTGTGACAGACAAGCCTTCTTTTGATCAAGTTCCTGATTCTGCTGAACAGGAGTTTTCTGAGTTGTATCCTGCCTGTGCAGTTACTCGTGCTATGAAAAAGAAATGTGTTGAAGCTGAGAAAGTTGAGGAAAATAGCACTGATGGTTTTGATTTGTCGGATACATTTATGAGTCAGCTTAGTGATGTTGGTGTCAAAACAAGCAAGCCCTTGGAGTTTTCTGATAGTTCATTGGTTCAAGGTGATGGTTTTTCTATGTCTACGTTTAGCAGTGAGCAACATAGGGACCCTGAAATTTCATGTTTGTTCAATAGGGCTGTTGATGAAAGTGAGTGTTTGCAAGAACCTGTTACATATTTCATCAAAAATGGTATTCTTATGCGTAAATGGAGACCTTCTGATGTATCTGCTGATGCAGAATGGGCAATAAAGTATCAAATTGTAGTACCAAAGGTGTATAGAGCTGAGATATTAGGCATGGCCCATGATACTCCCTTGTCAGGACACTTAGGTATAAATAAGACTTACAACAAAATTTTAAAATATTTTTATCGGCCTAATCTTAGAAAAGATGTCTCCAATTACTGCAAGTCTTGTCATACATGTCAGTTAGTAGGGAAACTAAACCAAGTTATTCCAAAAGCACCTCTTCAACCAATACTTGCCTTTGAGGAGCCTTTTAGTAGAATTTTAATAGATTGTGTTGGACCTTAAGAAATATAAAGACCAAGACCATAGTTGGACCCTAAGAAATATAAAGACCAAGACCATACTTAGGGCTTTAACTCAATTTTTTACTTTGTTTGGCCAACCTAGATCTATTCAATCAGACCAAGGTTCAAACTTTATGTCAGGCATTTTCCAACAAGTAATGTATGAATTAGGCATTAAACAGTACAGATCATCTGCATATCACCCTGAAAGTCAAGGCGCCTTAGAGCGATTTCATCAAACCTTAAAAAATATGATGCGGACCTACTGTTTTGACACAGAGAAAAATTGGGATGAAGGAATTTCTTTTCTTTTATTTGCTGTTAGAGTAGCAGTCCAGGAATCATTAGGATTTAGTCCATTTGAATTAGTTTTTGGACATACAGTTAGGGACCACTCAAACTTTTAAATGAGAAAATTTTATCTGATGAAAAAGACCATTTAAATCTCCTTGATTATGTTTCAGACTTTCGCACTAAACTTGTAAAAGCTTGTGAATTAGCTTATAAAAATCTTAAATCAAGTCAAGAATCTAGGAAAGCTAAATATGACGAAAATTCTGTAAAACATAATTTTGACCCTGGTGATAAAGTACTTGTATTACTCCCTGTTCCTAGAAAGCCACTAGAAGCCAGATATTTTGGTCATATATTGTTGAAAAGAAAGTCAGTGATTTAAATTACATTATTAAAACACCCGACAGACGTAGACGTAATAGGTTGTGTCATGTTAATATGATAAAACCTTATGTAGATAGAAATAGCACAAATATTGTACATTCTGTAAATGTAGTTAGTGTTGACCCTGACAATTCTGAAAATGACTTTTGTGAAAAGATTGATTCGCCATCTATCACAACGAAGCTGGAAAATCCACAGATTCCTCAAGATTTGGATTCGAAACTTCAACATTTGCCAGTGATTCAAAAGGAAGAGTTAAAAATGTTACTCCGTGATTTTGAACATTTGTTTCCGGACATTCCGACACGAACTGATAAAATATTTCATGATGTCGATGTTGGTGATTCAATACCGATAAAACAGCATCCATACCGACTGAATCCGATCAAACAAAAGTACATGCATGATGAAATTCAGTATTTGTTAAAAAAATGACTTTATTGAACCTAGCAAAAGCAATTGGAGCTCGCCTTGTATCCTAGTGCCAAAACCTGATGGAACTTATCGTATGTGTACGGACTGTAGAAAAGTAAACAGTGTTACAAAAACTGACTCATTTCCAATTCCACGCATTGATGACTGTATTGATAAAATTGGAAATGCTAAATACATTACAAAAATTGACTTATTGAAAGGATTTTATCAAGTTCTTCTTACAGAGCGTGCAAAAGAACTTTCCGCTTTTGTTACACCGGATGGACAATTCCAATACAAAGTGATGGCTTTTGGCATGAAAAATTCGCCTGCAACTTTTCAGCGTCCCATCAACAGTGTTATTTCTGGAATTGACGGTTGTGAAGCATACATTGATGACATTCTTATTCATATATATAGTGACACTTGGGAAGAACATCTTCAGATACTTCGAACTTTTTTCGAACGTTTAAGCAGTGCTATGCTAACAGTAAACCTCTCCAAGAATGAATTTGGATGTGCTTTGTAGACTATTTGGGACATGTTGTAGGTCAGGGTCAGGTAAAACCTATTGATGCTAAAATTAGTGCTATTTCTAGTTTTCCTAAACCTGAGAATAAGAAACAATTGATAATTGATGCGTTTTCTGGGAATGGCTGGATATTATAGAAAATTTTGTCAAAACGTCTCTTCAATTAGTGAGCCTTTGACCAAATTGTTGAGAAAAAATGTAAAGTTTATTTGGTCTAAAAGTTGTGATGAGTCATTTGAAGAACTAAAAGCCATCCTAGAAAGTGCGCCAGATTTAGCAACACCTAATTTTGATTGTCAATTTAAGTTAGCGGTAGATGCAAGTGATGTTGCTGCTGGCGGTGTTTTGTTACAAGAAGGTAAAGATGGTATAGACCATCCTATTTGTTATTTTTCTAGAAAATTTAATAAAAACCAGAGAAATTACTCCACCATTGAAAAAGAATGTTTGTCTCTGATTTTGGCTTTACAACATTTTGAAATTTATCTTACAGCTTCAATTCAGCCTATCATTGTATTTACTGATCACAACCCTCTTAAATTTATTCATAAAATGAAGGATAAAAATCAAAGACTTTTGAGGTGGAGTTTGACTTTACAAGGTTTTAATCTAGACATAAGACATATTAAAGGGAAAGATAATGTCATTGCAGACGCATTTTCAAGAGTTTGATAAATTTCATAACACCTCATTGTTTATTTTAAATGTTTTTCATTGCATTCAAACATTTTTCTTTTTGGGGAGGTGTTATAGGTAATTAAATGTTGTGAATATTCTATAATGCATTTTATTCATTGTTTTTATTTTGTACGGCCTTAATATTATGTAATTTGTTTGGCCTAGTTATGTAACTTGTTTACAATATACAATGGTCAAGGTTATTACACCTTAGAACATATAGAAATTTTCAGAAATTATTTAATATTTAACACATAGAATTTTCTAGAGGTTTTCCTTACATAATCATTCTAGTCATGTGATTGTCAGTTGATTAGAATGTTCCAGTCGTATCTTGTGGATATAATTTTCTGGAAAGAATAAATGTATTCATATAAGGTAGCTGAAAAGGGTTAAGTCAGTCAGTTCAATAAGATTATACAGGATTAGTTAGTTTATATAGGATTATCACACACATCTTTTGTATTGGAAATCGACATCAATTATTGTGAATCTATTATCAACTATTTAGTGAGGATTATAAAGATTATTCTATTGGACATTTATTGGTGGAATTAAGTGAACTATTCATTTGGATTATTACTTGGACATCATTATTGTCAGATAAGTCATATATTGTATTTAATTTGTAAAATCATTATTTTTGTGTTATTAAAAGGTAATTTTGAGCCAATTTTGTTTTATCTTTGCTGACTTCAATTTACAATTATTTATTGGTCGTTTCTGCCACATAACACCATCACAAGCAAATCCAACTAATTTGTCTCCAAGTGTTGTTTAAGTGATGTCAAAACCTCCCAATGACTTTAACAACGAATTCAGAATTTCTTCTCCATCTGGTTTCTTAGATGAACTGATCGTCAAAAATCTTGTCATCACTTTCCCATCTGTGTACGTAGTACTATACCTGAAAAATTAGTATACTTACACCCCAAACTCATTTTAGTTTTTTAACATTTATTTGATGTCTTTTTTTCATCTTTAAATCAATAATGACACTAGCTAAATAGATAGCAGAAAACACCATGAATGACAGACTCTGACTAGCAGACTACTTCACAAATGACATTTATAATTAAAAAGACAATTGTTCAGAGAACAATTGCAAGGTCTTTCCCAGTCAATGTTGTGTTAAGTGTTATGTTTTGTCATGTCACATGTTTAAAATCACCTTGATGAGATGCACATTGTCTCCAATATATTAGAGTAGCCATTTCTAATCATTTTAAAGATTTCACGATAAAAAAAACGTAAAAATTGGCTATGACCTTGACCAATGACCTTGATGACCTTTGACCTTGGGATCAAACTGAAGGTCTCTTCTTGCTGATTAATTTGATATGTAACTATCTCTAAAGGTTTAAAAGTTATACGCAAAAAAACGATTTCTGAAACGCGTCAAGGGCAATAACTCTTGAGGGAGTCATCGGAAAGCTTCGGTCCAAATGAGACAAATGTAGCCCTTGAAATGTAGAACATTTTTGCTGATATACTTTTTCAGCCATCTATTATGGTTTCCGAGTTCATCTGATAACAAGGTCAAAGGTCAAGGTCAAAGGTCACCGATGACCTTCAACCTGGTACTCAAATTGAAGATCTTTTCATGCTGATCACTTTAAACAATATGTTTACTATATTATCTGTAAGCGTTTAAAAGTTATTCGCAAAAAACCGATTTACCGAAACGCGTCAAGGGCTTTAAAGGGAAAATTCGCAAAAAAATAAAAAATCAATATTTTATTCCTCATATCTTAGTTAGCACATAAATATATGTAATACTGTTCAATCGTCTTGGATAACTACACAAGACTGAATTAATTGTGAGCAGATCCCGATGCATCAACCGCCATATTGTAGTCTTGTCAACTTAAAAAGTCACGTGATACCTAAAGACCACAAAATACCAAAACTCGATAAGCCCGTGAAAAAAACAGCAAGTACAAACTCTCAATACAAAGTAATTTCTTTCACAAAATTCAACGATTTGTAATTTATTCAACAAAGAACTGAAAATTTGCAATTATTTCTTTTAAATATATCATTAAATTGATAATATATCCAGAACTTTTACGAAGTTCCCGTGTTCACAAATTAACAGAAAACATTGTAAAATTAGGATTTATATACAAGAAGTATTCATAGCTATGCAGGTGTGTATACACCATATTGTGTATTAACTGTTTATTGAAATGACAGGTGTCAGACCCATCCGACCACTTCTACCTGTATAAATCACTTGATCTTACCTGGAAAAATGACGATCCCAGTTGATACCACCTGCTGGTACACGCAAACACCTTATGCATTGAATTTGTATGAGACTCATACCTTAGACTAATTAGTTATACAACTCAGGGTAGAAACTTCTATCTTTTTTCTATAAACTGATTGCAGTTGTATTTACATTGGATCTACATTTTTATGTCATGCAGGAGACGGTTCGCTTTGTGCAGAAAATAAAATTGGTGCAGATTATTTAAAAAAAAAACCCAAAAAACCTGCAAGCCAAATCTGGTATAGGGGCATTTTATTTTTCGTATTTTCGTGCACAGTATAAATTACCTTCTATATAACTGTAAAGTTTTAGGGTATCGTTGGTACCCACAGATGTATAAAATCATAGATAGAGTCAATTTCAGTAATAAAACAATCAAAAAGTGCATAAACTCGATCATATTACAAAAATTAATTTCATCAACTAAGCATGCTCAGGGTCTTGGTATTGTGCTCGAATCACCTAAAACTTATGCATATAGCATTGAAATAAGACTATGAAGTACCGAATAAAAAGTGTTTTAAAACTGCATATTAACGTACAAGTACTAACTTATGTTTACTGAACACAGGCTAATCTCTGTGGTTTACAGTATACCACAACTGTCTGTATACACGATTTCGGCGTTATAAGTATATATTTTTTCAGACAACTTGAACCCATGACACATAAGCATTTTAAAGTATCACTTGTATCGTAAAATGTTGAAGACATTACGAGAATCAACCTCTTAGCATAATTTTTTTAATCAGAAGCTGTGACTAATATATTGATCATATTTGTCCTAGACAGAACTAATCCGAAGTTTGAGCGGACTCAGCTATACTGAAAAGTAGTCCAGAAACAAAAAGGGTCTAGGCTAATATGTCATATTTTGTCAAACTTCTGTACGAAATAAAAACATTTCTAACACCGGATATAATCTCTTCAGAATCCCAGTTTTGTGCCGGTGAACGACACTTTTACAGTGTGTGGCCCTCGCAGAAACGTATAA
This sequence comes from Modiolus philippinarum, assembly GCA_002080025.1. NCBI lineage: Eukaryota > Metazoa > Mollusca > Bivalvia > Mytilida > Modiolidae > Modiolus > Modiolus philippinarum. Next base: position 28,389 of record MJUU01072824.1, read on the forward strand.
TACTGAATGACTGAACTGCATTCATTTATTTAATATCAGTGAAGTAATTTAAATTATATTTTTGTATCGTGTTATAAGCGATTTAAAAAAAAAAGATAGGCGTGTGCCTTTTCTACCTGTAATTAGTGCAGCACACGCCACATTTACCTTTAGGGCATGACACAGGTAAAATTTGACAAGGGACATGATCATGTTTATTTGGTTGTTAATTAACCTGTGATGATTACATCACTACAAAGGTATTAATTTTTCTACACTGGAACACGTTTCCGAGATATCGCGATAACAAAATTTCAAATGGCGGCCATTTTAAAAATGGCGGACGAAAAAATTTTTTGACCCCAGATTTCTAATCAGGGT
>MJUU01072830.1:1258-35595 GCA_002080025.1 Modiolus philippinarum
AAAAAGGGAAATACCTCTAAGGATTGGATGAAAAGGAAAGATAATTATAAAATAAAGTGGAAAATAATAAAATAACACATACAAAAGGTTACACAAGAGGACTTTAGTCTAAACATTGGATGAGAAGGGAGAAATTACAAAGAACAATACTGAAAAAAAGGTGAAATGCTATTACAACAGATAAAAAGCGCGGGAAATAAGTAGCAGGAGTTATGTCCCTTTGACGAACGTGGCCGTGATAGAAGACACCCAAAAAAAACGCGGGAACTAGCAAGAGTTATGTCCCTTTAACGAACGCGGACGCGACAGAAGACACCTAGCAACATTGTACTTAACAACCATTTGAATGGTCGCGACGAACGCGGACCTGATAGAAGACACCTACAGAAATACAACAATTGCTGAACGAAACTATAGATCTTGGGCGGGAAAAGGAAATCACTCTAAGAATTGGATGAAAAAGAAGAATAAATATAAAATAATGTAGAACATAAGAAAATAACGTATCAAAAGGGTTAGACAAGAGGATATTAGCAATTGGAAGAAAAAGGACGAAATTACAGAGAACAACATTGAAAAAGGGGCTGAAAAGGTATAACAACAATAAAAAGGATGGCATAAGAGGACATTAATCTAAACATTGGATGAAAAAGAAGGATAAATATAAAATAATGTAGAACATAAGAAAATAACGTATGAAAAGGGTTAGACAAGAGGATACTAGTCTAAAAATTGGATGAAAAAGGGAAAAATACAAAAAAAACAATACTGAATGAAAAAGTATAACAACAATAAAAAGGGTAGGACATTAGTCTAATATTAAAAAAAGGAGAAAATACAAAGAACAACATTGAAAAGGGTATAAAATGCTATTACTACATTAAAAAAAGGGTAGGATAAGAGGACATTAGTCTAGAAATTGGATGAAAATGGAAGAAAATACAAAGAACAATACATAAAAGCGGTGGTACAAGGGAGAAAATGGTAGAAAAAGAAAGAAAATATACCAAGTACATTATTGAAAAGGGGTATCATACAATGAAAACATCCGAAAGACCACGCCCGAGACGTTCCAACTTCAGAACATACCCGACTTCCGGTCTATACCTGGGGCTACGCCCACTCCGGTCGCGCATGTACACTGTAGTATGGTGAAACCACACCCCTGCGGAGTCTTGCACTCTTTTAACACGTCATTACCTATCAACATGGCTACTTCTAGTAGATACACACCCACTTCCGGTCGCGCATGTACACTGTAGTATGGTGAAACCACACCCCTGCGGGGTCTTACACTCTTTCAACACGTCATTTCCTATCAACATGCCCGACTAGGGCTTCAAATAAGACCACTTCCGGTCTATACCTAGGGCTACGCCCACTTCCGGTCGCGCATGCGCGCTCCACTAAAGTCAACCGTGACCCCTGCGGGGTCTTGCACTCTTTCAACACGGCATTTCTGGTCAATATGGCTACTACCAGTAGTTACACACCTACTTCCGGTTGCGCATGCGCAGTCAAAACACTTCGTGTTCTGGTCACGTGACTTCCACTTCCGGTCACGTGACTTCTGTCACGTGTTTTCCGGTCTACGTCACTTCCGGTGACGTCACTTCCGGCACCACCACAGCACCACCACCTCAAATACTAATTTGTTCGTGCCCATATACTACTTATATCTATAACTTTAAAAAGTTATAGATACATTTTGAAATTTTGAATTTACAAAATGGGAAATATAACATATACACCATTTTTGTAGCTACGTTATTTACTTCTGAAATGTTGTGATCAATTTGATTTAGCATCTTTTCATGATTTCAACTGTTTCACGGTTTTGTTGCTGTGAAGTCTTCTGGTAAGCAGTTCCAAAACTCGGACACGCTCCGAAATAAAATGTTCTAGTATTGGTTCTACTGTGTATTTTTCTCGGTTTCTGTTGATGCTTTCTCTTGTCCCCCTGTTTCTAACATCGCTGCTATCTCGGTTATAACTTTGAATGTTTCGTTCATGTCCTAATTTTAATCTTTATTCATGAATGCATAGTTATGCCCCAGAGGGCCGATGGCATTAACAAATTATTCTATCTGGGTAATCCAAGTCTCCTTGTGGTTATATTTGTCTTGTACAATTTAGATACTCCATGTCTCCCGTTTTGCATGTACACCTGAGATGTGGCATGACACGAGCGTTATTGAATATAGCTGCTCGCATGGTATCGGCTGGGCATATCATACGTTGGTGTATGACATTTGCGTCTCCTAATCTACACCTTGAATTTGGCAAATTGGGTCCCTGGGATTGGGTCTATCTCTGACTTATGGATTTTTTATGCGTTTGCAACATACCGGTATATGTTTCTGGTGTATACTCGCTTTTATTATTGCTTGTTTAACTTCAGACTTACAATTCTCTATATTATTCCAAACGAGTTCTGTAAATTTCCAGCTCATTATGGAAAGTAGGTATGTCATTATCCAGAGTAGATCTTTCGTATCATTCACGTCTTGGCAGTACAGACCAGTATTCATGGCTTCTTTAATTTGTTTTTCCATTCGAGTTTGCTTGTTTTAGATAGCGATGGTAGATGATTCATTGGATTTTGTCGAAGAAACTGTCCGGTTTACCAATTGTGTGTTGCCTTATTGCAATATTTCGTTAAAAATCATTTTTGCTTGTATAAATTGAGAGTAATAGTGAATTTAGCGAGTTTACAACAATGTAGCTCGGTCTCTATTGATAGCATGACAAAAATTAGACGTTCTTGCAGGCATAGACGGGGTCAAGTATCGCTAAGGCACGGACCATTTGATTTTCAGGGGGGGGGGNTTTTTTTGTCTAATTGACAAAGTCAGAGCCAGATTATTTTTGCAACCCAGGTTCTGGTCACAAAAATGTTTTGGGCAAAAATCGGGGCCATAAAATTGTTTTCTAAAAAATACCAGCTCCCACCCCTGTAAATCAAATGGTCCGTGCCTAAAAATAATGCAAATACATCTTTTTTTAAATGAAATTTGCTACACGTTTGTCAGAGTTATCGACTTCTGTTGTTTTACCAATTTGAAAGAATTACATTTTTTTACCATGAACCCTATATTTTATTTCCAAAATTTCATTCGATACAGCTTCATTAGCATTCTTATACTAGATGTTGTTGGAAACGACAGCTATATCCCGCACTCCCTGTTTGACACAGTAACAATTGTTATACCCCAATGGGCATAATTTTGCTCAATATTTTTGAATTAAACTATTGATAGTCGTTATTTTTACTAAAAGAATTCTACGATATATGGTTGGCAGAATTCCAAAAGTAACTGGTTTTTGAGAGTTTCAGAAAATTTACTAAAATTGGAATCAAAAATTTTTGAAATAAAATTGATGAAAATGTTTGTCCTGAAGGAAACAAACAATTTAAGTACGGTTGCTATGTAGAATTCCAAAAAATAAGTGGTCTTTGGGACTCTCAGGAAATTGGAATCAAATATTTTTGAAATCTGATTGATGAAAATGTTTGTCCTAAACTACACATTACCATTTAAGTATGGTTGCTAGGTAGAATTCCAAAAATAAATGGTCTTTTAGACTTCCAGGAAATTTACCAAAATTGGAACCACCTTTTAGAATTCTTAGTTTCAGAATTTCGTTTTTACCAAACACTTAATTGTCATAATATAATATTATATGCCAAAATTTAAAAAATATGTGTCTTGATATTTTCAGGAAATTTAACAAAGTTGGAACCGGAACAAAAATTCCGAAAGCTTATTGAAATCTGCAGTCTAAATGCAACAATTCTGCATAAAGATTTAATCCCTAAATCAAAAATGTAGGAGGAGTTTGCGTCACATGCCACATGTGTCAAATTCCACATCTTTGGGCCTTTGTCAAAATGACATTTAGGAATCTCTTGTTCGCACCAAGGTAAAGCTAAAAAATCAGAGAGCGTATTGCGCATCTGCAGACTATATGTAACAATTATACAGCAAAATTAAATACCCAAATCCAAAACTGCAGGGGGGGTTCGCGTCACATGCAACATGTGTCAAAATCGACATCTTGGAGCCTCTTTTTTTGCATTAACACCATATAAAAAATCCTAAAGTTCATTGCGCATCTGCAGCATATTTGCAGCAACAAGAAAAATTACTGTCGGAAATGGCAGTGATCCCGGCGCTCCCTGTTTGACACAGAAAACAGTAATATACTCTGGGCATAATTTTTCTTAACATTTTGAAATTAAATTATTGATAGTCACTATTTTTACTTACATGTAAAGGATTTCAATAATACATGGTTGTTATTCGAAAAAAAAATAAAATAAGTATAGTCTTTGAGAGTTTCCGGAATTTTACCAAACTTGGAATCAGATATTTTGGAAATAAAATTGATGAAAATGCTTCATCTAATTCTAACTAATTTTTGAATTATGGTTTCAATGAAGAATTTAAAAAATAATAAAAAATAAATAAAAATAAAATAAAATAAAATAAAAAAATAAGTGGTCTTTGACAATTTCAGGAAATTTACCATTTGAAATCAATTATTATGGAAATCCAATTTGTGAAAATGATTGCCCTTATGGAAAAAATCCTAACAGTATGGTTGCTAGGTAGAATTCCAAAAAATGAGTGGTCTGTGACACTTTCAGGAAATTTACCAAATTTGGAATTAATCATTTTGGAAATCCAATCGGTGAAAATGATTGTCCTAATGGAAACAAATCCTAATAGTATGGTTGCTAGGTATTATTCCCCAAAAATAAGTGGTTTTGAGACTTTCAGGAAATTTACCAAAATTGGAATAAAAAAATTTTGAAATCCATTTGGTGAAAATGATTGACCTTATCAAAACAAATGCGCTAAGTAGAATTTCAAAAAATAATTGGTCTTTGACACTTTCAGGATATTTACCAAATTTCGAATCACATTTTCCTATTCTAAGTTTTCAGAATTTGGATTTTTTTCCAAATACCTGCCAAAACATAAGATATATACCAAAATGTCCAAAAATTTTAGTCTTGCAGGGAGAGGACATATCTAATGTTAAGATAACTTGTGTCCAATCCCCTTTGCATTTGTTTTTTTTTTTTGCAAATAAAATATGTTTAATGTAATGTATATCTGCCCCGTCTTATCTTCTTACTCCAGACTTTGCCCTCTGTTAAGTGTGTCGTGTCCCGGGTCAGTCAGTTCACTACCATATTCTACGTTAGTCGTACTTTTATGCATTTTATGTTGTAAGACATCTTCATTAATAGCCATATGTTGTGAGATAAAACTCCATCAAACCTACAACACTTACCTGACTTGGGAATTAGTCCATTTCCACCTATGGACCACATAACTGTGAATGAAAGGGGCATCTACAAATTACTTAAAGGACTCGGACCATTCAAAGCCACAGGACTAGATGAAGTTCCATAATGCAGCAGATACATGTTGTACCATATCGCACCTTCTTTAACTCGAGTATTTCAACTTTCCCTAGATCAAGGAATTAATAATACCAGATGAATGGCGAAAGGCAAACACAGTGCCGATTTACCGGTATAAGAAAGGGGAGAAACACCAACCATCAAACCATCGGCCTGTGTCACTCACATCGATCGCCTGTAAACACCTAGAACACAGTTATCGATCACTTTGATGAGCATAACATCCTCTGCGACGAACAGCATGGCTTCTAAACGTTCATGTGAGACACAACTTATAGTCACACAAGATAGCCAGAAACATGGAGCAGGGATCCCAAACAGACATTATCCTCCTTGGCTTTTCGAAGGCTTTCGACAAAGTGTCCCACCAGCGTCTCCTTCTTAAATTAGCCCACTATGGGGTCAGAGGTAGAACATTACAGTGGATCAAAGACTTTCTTAGTAGCAGAACCAAGACAGTCGTACACGAAGAAAAAACATTAGAACCTCTAGAGGTATTATCTGGAGTACCCCAGGGTGGGGAACTGTACTAGGCCCTCTACTGTTCCTAGCCTACATTAATGATCTACCAGATTGTACCACTTCAGATGCCGATTGTTTGCACACGACTGCCTAGTCTACAGAGAGATCAGGAACAAGACTGACACCACAAAACTCCAGGATGATATTACTTCACTCGAGGGTTGGAAGCATAAGTGGCAGATGTGCTTCCACCCGGAAAAGTGTACGGTCATCAGAGTCACCAACAAGCGTCAACCCCTGCAAACACAGTACAAACTACATGGACACCAACTAGAAGTTGTAGACAGTGGGAAATACTTGGGAGTGACCATCAGCCAAGATCTGCTATGGACAAAGCATATTTCCAATACCATCGGGAGATCAACAAGAACACTGGGCTTTCTAAGAAGAAATTTGGGACGATGCAAAGGTATCAGCGTACTGCACTCTGATCAGACCATCGATCTAATACGCATCCACTGTATGGGACCCACATCAGTCTACTACCATCAAAGAACTAGAACAGGTCCAACGAAGAGCAGCCTGCTTTGTCTACAAATATAATGACATCTTCGTTAGCCAAGGGTTACGAGCTGCTCTTTTTCAGATCAGACTGGATTTCTGAAGCCTAAAATCCACGGATTTGATTGGTTGCAGTTGGACTGGGCTGCATCCAATCGTCTTAATTATTATCATATTTTTAATATATAAATTGACAATAAAACTTAAAATAAAGTGTGTAATGATTTTTCCTTTTTGCAAAATTTCGAGAATTCGTAATATTTCATTATTTTTGAGAGTTCGTTTTCCTTGAATTAAATATTTTTTTGAATTTTGACATTATTAGATATCATAAATGATCTGTAATTTTTACAATAAATCATACTGAAAATCTCACTTCAAAGGGAGATAATTTTAAGCTTGTGTCTCCAAAAATGTGGCTTGATCTGCCAAGGGTGAAGAGCAGAGGAGCGAATCGCAACCCTTGGCTAGCGAAGATGATATAATGATAACTCACCGGGATGTGTTACCTCTCTCCTTAAACAACTTGAATGGGATACACTGCAAGACAGAAGGACACTACGTGACAACATCGTCTTTTGATGTGCTATATTAAGATCAGGCACAATCTGGTTGACATTAATCCAGATCTCTACTACATCCCAGGACACAGCAGAACGAGAAGACAACACAGAGCCAATAAAGAAGTGAATAACAACTCCTTCTTTCCTCGACCCATCAGAGTGGAATCATCTACCAGAGACAGTGACTGATGAGTTCAGCAGGCGCGGATCCAGACAATTTGAAAAGGAGGGGTTCCAATAAGAATTGTAAAGAAATTTCGGCGAGCGGAGCGAGGCGCGAAATTTTTTAGGGTATCTTCTTACTAAAACATTAGGATATTCATTAAAAAATACATGATTGTCCCGAAAAAAGGGGGGTTCCAACCCCCGGAACCCCCCAGTGGATTCGCCAATGTTCAGGGTCAGATTAGCCAGCGTGCCCTGCTCAGTCTCAACTACTGCGCCACTGAATTCCAGCTTACCTTGTTTATATATATATATATATATAAACAAACCTGTACAGTTTGGTTTTATTGTCGCAAAGCCTCCTTTTTTTAACCGAGCTGGAGTTTATTAACACTCAAAGATGAGTTCAACTCTGTAGTAGAAGAAGAAGAAGAAGAAAGGCATTTTCACACGAAAAGAAACTTAACGATGAAAACCAGTAACAATTCACATAAACTTTATTTATTGTGACTGATCATTTTCTTCATTTTTTGGTTAAAACTGTTCCCGAAGATCACAGGCACTTGTTTCAAAGAGAGGGAGGCACTGACATTTTTAATGAAACAAGTGTGACGAAGATGGCAAACAAAACGAGTAGACCTGGGACCCGACCCTGGCATGTAAGATCATATAAGTTCGCGGGGATCGAATCTACTAGTTTACCTTTCACTGCCGCGAAAAATCATTTATGCGGATAAGGGAGTAACCATTTAAGGGAGTACGAGCCTCAGATTTCAGAAGCATTCTATATCCTCGGGTTTTATCCATTCAAACAGTGCTAAAAATTTTTGCACATGGATCACATTTTCTTGGTCATAAGTCACATTAAAATACACAAAACAGACTGTGTATAAAAATTTAATCAACTTCAAATTATAATTTCATATATTTTAAGGCCTGTAAACATCTTATGCAAATTGAAGGAAAACTCTAGAGAGATCTGTTTCCCGCCAAAATTTTGACGTCTTATACCTAAAAAATTCCTCATGCCGAGCTTTGCAGCTCGTTTTAGCATCAAAGAAACATATTATCGATACTTTCATAGGTGATTTGATAAGACAATAGCAGATTGGCGTGAAGGACAATTGCATAGAAACGACATCTCTAAACTGAATGATAAATTTTCCAGCTTGGCCATTCAGTTTTCTATTACCAGTTGAAAGGAAAGTCATTATCACCGAAAAATTGGGAAACAGAACCTTTTGAATGAGGAAAGCTCGGCATGACATGGATTTTCAAAATTTTTTGCTCAAGTTGTTCCATTAGTAATGCTCTTCAAAGCAAAATGTCAGAATTTTAATTCTTATTACAAATTTTTTGAGACTCGTACTCCCTTAACTTGAAAGGGGGGGTTATGGTTTTTTTTTCAAAAAAATATTATGGAGCTGAATTTATGAGAAAAAATATTTTGGCTCCCAAAATAATGAAAAAAAAATTTTCAGACGGAGGCTTTCTGCCCCAAAAAAGAATGTTAATTAAAAAAAAATATTTTGTTGATACACACGCAAAAAATTTTCTGTCCAGAAAAAAATATACACCCCCCCAGGTTAAATGGTCGGTTAAAGTGGGACTACGTTTGAACTTTGTTAATACCGATTGCACTGTTGTTTTGTAAATAGTCACGTGGTGTTATGGTTTGTATTTCAAGTCACATGATCATTAATATTACAAAATGGCAGAAAACGGGGATGAAAACACACCACTTTTAAACAATCCTACAGAACCACCACCAAATTATAACGATGGTAATAATATCTACTATTTTCGCATAATTTTATTTGTTTCTAATCCTTGATATCATTAAAAATTACAGATAATTTAGATACTCAACGCTTTAGTAAATACTCAATTATACACTAAACACTCCCATCAAAATTATCAATGTTTACATCTTAAATTTGACATGAAAGGAATCTAATTTCCTCTTGATCTTGAGCATGGAAGGACTGAAAAATACTTTGTACAAATACAGCTATGAAAATTGCACACAGCTGCCACTATTGTCTGTCATAATCATGGTTCTCCTACATCAGTTTCTGGTTAATACCCATCATTTATACATGGCCCCCCGACTTCTTCATGGCTTGTGATGAAGACTTCATCATGCGTAATCATGGTAATAGACGATATTCCACTTTCAAAATTTTGGGTAATATTGGCAACATCTTACCCCGAATCTACTGGAAACTGGTACCTACCGTCAGTTGAGCGTAATCTAGGAATTCTCCTATTTATTTTCTTGACCTAAAATAAATTGGTTGGAAATGACCCGCCTGGGATAAAATGTTGATTTATGACATGTTCGGCATTTTTCAAATCATAAATACCTTTCATATGTTTTTATTGAAGAATTTATTCCCTTTGCCCTCATACAGCGGGACGCCATTTTTACCCCGTTTGACCTCTTTGACCCGCCATTCTAATGCCCGGAACGTTCCGGAATTGGACTTTTGGAAGAACGTTTATTTTGCTGCAACATTAAGAGCTAGAGGGACACTTTTCTTCATGGTGGATTTGATTGTTTGTTATTTAGAAAATTGAGAATCATACCAAGAATTAAGGTAGATTTTCAACTGGAACAAGTGCAGACATTTCAGTTTTTATGCCATAATTGACCAACAGATATTAAACATTAATTCAGTCACTCACTTTTCTATATTCATTGATTTATGTTGTGAGAAGGATTTGCATCTCGATCATTTTATCATATCCGTCATGCATGGTGAATTTTCGCTGGTCGATGTCACTTCGTCATAAATCATTTCTTGAAGACCAGTATTATAATCTGTTCGTAATTACTCACCTATAGATTTATGAATGTGCAAAAAAGTTTGTGATAGTTGCAAGATTGTAGATGTCATGTGACTTTGTTTTAGTAATTTGAAAAGTAATACTTTCAACAAATGTTCAATAAAATTCATGACTGAGATAAATGAATAGGAAAAAAGAAGAATATATGAAATCTTTATTTTTCATTGGATTTAGTGGGATTTTTTCCATTTCATTTCGTATAAGCCTTTGTTAGAATGTCAACAGATTTGGCATAGCTTTCACCATTTCCAAGCTATAAGGGGTCAAAGGGGCTGAAATTGCAATTTTCAAAATAGTTGAAATCTTTTATTTTTTTGTTGGATTTTAATGGGTTTGTTACTTTGTTTCTTCAGATCCAGTTTAAGTAGTATGTTGACTGTTGACAAATTTGACATACCTCTTACCATTTCCAATCTATATAAAGAATCATAAGGGCTAATTTTCATTTTCCCTAGTTTGCGTGCAGCTAATTACTGGGTCAAGCTCTTTATTGTTTCCATTTAAATTATTGTATCAAAATGCAAGCTCTTTACTATTCATTTCGAATTACACTTGTTCAAATTTCAGTGTTCTACATGCTGCGGTCGTATCATGCTGGGCTCAGCGTAGCCCTGTATATTGTGGAGTAATCACATGTAATTATATAATCAGTGATCATGCATTTTATTATTACATATAATTGATTATGGGATGGAAAAATGCTGTAAATGTGATTTCTCACTGATTACATTTATTTATGAATTTTATGTTTTTTGAATCACATTTATTTGTTATTATGACAAATAGAGATACTTTTCTCAAAAAAGTTCTTTATTATGATTTGCCACGAAAATTGAAATTACACTTGAGATCTATCTGTATAACAAATAAAATGGGGAAAAAATTTCCTATGGTGAAGAAAAATATACCAACTGTTCATGACACTTTAATTTTCAATTTTACATTTCTTACAGCTGTTTCACAGAATGTTACAGTTCCACCTATTGCACCAAATGAGTTACCTCCCCCTTACACTCCACAAGGAGGCTTACCGATGATTAACTGTAAAGTTTGTCAGGCATTGATAAATATTGAAGGCAGAACAAATCAGCATGTGATAAAATGTACAATATGTAATGAAGCAACGGTGAGTACATTGTAGCCTATCAAAGGTAAAAAACATAAATTTCTGTTATTGTACTTATTTTCGCGGTGTACTTATTTTCACGAATTTCGCTGTCAACACTTTTCCGCGAAAATAAATTAGTAATATAAAGCTCAAGTCTAATGACGATACTGCAAAATTACATGTAAATACCCGCGAACTTGTATGCAGATGGAAATCCGCAAAAATAAGTACCCGCGAAAGAAAGTACAATTACAGTATATGTTTACAGTAACCCAATAGATGCTACATTGAGCCTTCATTGTCAATATTTGCTTATAATTTAAGGAATTGTGATCAAGTTGAGATCACACATTTTGCAATACTTCTTCCCATTAAAGTCTAGATATGGTTCAAGATGTTGTTGTTGATGATATGGGGGGAGGGTACCATGCAGATTGACTTGAAATAAAATGTCACAACATGAGGAACGAAAAATTAGAAATTGGCTTGCCTGATGCCCTTATACAGTTTTCACAAAAACATGGCAAATAACGTTCCTCCAACAAGGCAACTCGTGAAATAAAAAACGGCTAACATGCTGCGCGAAAATAACCCTGTGCCACCCTCTTAGAAGCATTATTTATGCAAAAATATGTGAATTTACAGTTGATATATATTTGAGAGTCAAAATTCATTGAAATGAGATACAAAATCTTACTAATTTTGAAGCCACAGGATCTTACAAATTTTGAAGCCTTATTTCATGAAAGGGGACCTCTTTCATAACTCCTATGATTAATTCTATTTGGAATAAATTTTAAAGTTTAAAAGGTCTATTTATAGATAAATACTGGCAGCATCATTCTTTATGTAATTGTTACACAATTGTACTGTGCAATTAATCTACTTTGGCTTTCTATCATTATTTCTTAATATTTGGTACTTTTATCATTTTAAGAAATAATTTTAACTAGACATTTACCAGTAATACCAAATATGCACAGTTGTCACAACTACCATTTTTAAGTTTGTAAGATGTGTTTGTATTACAGTGCATAACTGAAATTGCATGGGTTGATTTAGAAAAATTGTCAACTTGCCCATCGGACAAGTCACCAATAAATATTACTTATCCTTTCTAAAATTAAATTGCCCTTCCACATTCAGATTGAAGATAAATAAAATTTTAACTCAACAAGCAGACAAGTCATTATCAAATTTAACTTTCCCTGTACAGATTTAACTTGCTAAGGGCAGGCAGGAAAGCATTTAAATCGATCCCTGAAATTATGGAAAATTTCCATACTGTTCATCTTCAATAGCTTGAACACCCAAGGGACCGATGAAAACAGTTCAAGATAGAGAGATATTGGAGGTATTAAAGCCAAAGTTGTTTCAGCCATTGAAGTTCAACTGTAATTTTCTGACTCTTCCCAAGCTAGTTTGGTATCCACACTTATACTGATGTTGAATATTTGTTATTGTTACAGCCCATCAAAGCAGCGCCACCTGGTAAGCAGTATGTAAGATGTCCATGTAACTGTCTGCTGATTTGTAGAAGTGGAGCTATGAAGATTGCTTGTCCAAGACAAAACTGGTAAAAATGTTTACTCGATAATTGCTTAATGTCACATTTTTTTAAAATAAATTTTCTTTGTTTGCATTTACTTACAGTTTAAATTTCTCTCAACCTATTGGAAAACTTTATATAATGTCAAAACTTAGCTCAGTACATTTGCATTGTAACAAAGTGCTACTGTACATAAGTATTTGTTTTAGTTAAGTTAGCAAACTTAAAAATAATTATAGTATAACTAATTGACTGTCGTGAATATCAATAAAAATGTCACCAGTGTTGAATCAAGTTGAATAATGCAGAAGGATTAAATGAGTTGCGGAACTTTGCGTTGATCAACACGAGTGACATTTTTATTGATATTCATGATTGTCGATTAGTTATGCTTTTTATTATATATATTTTCTACTCAAAAACAGAGATTTTAGATGCGGATTATTTTTTTTTCATTTCAATATGCCGGTTGTTTACTAGATGACGACATCGAAGAGATATTGTGACGTCACTTCATTAAGACGTCATCCGGTGACTAGAAATCCTTTATTTCGACGGTGACAATAGGACATTTAGAGAAAAACTCGATAAATCACCGCTATCTATATAATAATTTTATCCTTTTGAATTTGCTTAAAAATGAAACAATCCATTGATACACGTATTTAGAAAATTTGATTCAAAACTATGACAATTTATTACAGAAGGAACAAAACACAGATAAATAATATAAATGAAAGTCCATACCCATGGCAAAAAGACAGAAAAATATGAGACAGAAAACTAAAACATGGTACATTTACAATATTCTGGTTTCCCATTTCTATTAGCTTTTATACATCTTTCAGTTTTTGGTCTTCCTAATGATTTAATCTGCACTGAAGAGACATAACTTGTGGAAATGGCCATCTGCAGAAACTTAATTTACAATATTTTCTGTTTTTGTTTAATCATTACAAAATATAGGGCCTGTAAGTCTCGTACAATTTTGGTACTTCCGGGACCAAAAACTACCTGGAAGTTACATTTTAAACAAAGATATATGACGTTTCAAACAAAAATTTGAACGTCATAATCCGCAGACGTCATGTTTTGGCGGGGAACATTTTTGAATTGCCGGTTTATTGTGGATTCTCGTGAGTCACATGACGAGACTTACAGACCCTATTTCAACATTACTAATATATACAACCCACAGTGTAAACACCAGTAAATACATGACTTTTGAATTGTGTTCACTCTGGAAACAGTTTTATTTTTATGAAACAAAATCAATACATCAATACATTGAGATGGAATTGCTAATTAATTTATACTATTGAGCTAAGGGTGATTTATATTTATTAATCAATTTGTAGCACTTCTGGTTAATTGTTTTTCATCAGTTAAAATTTAGTTAAAGAATTGTCATATAGGAAATATTATAAATGCACTTTGATTTCAGAAGCAGTTTGTTTTTTTTATGTGGTATTTATTTATTTCAATAGGTTTAGAAATCCAGCATTCCTTCTAACTGGTATCTGAGGTGATAATTTCCGCCTTCAATTACATGAGAGTTCATATCTCGAAAGTCCCATGCTGATTTAGTTTACAAAGTCATTCAAGTTTTAGTACAATAAATCAAACTTTTTTCTATTATTATTTAGCAAAAGAATAATACATCTAGGAAATCCAGTTCCATTGGTTACAGTCCGGTCACCTGGTTCTGCCAGATTTGTTTGTGCTTACTGTTCCCAAGTATTTGTGGTAAGTTTGTCAGTAAATATTCCATCTTCTTGTTCTCTACCATTTTAATGAAATTCTAGATAATGAACAAGTCGGAAATAGAGTTTAATTTATTTTGAAGAAATCGCTAATTTTTTTCAGTCCATGAGCTCTTGATTAATTTTACCATACTAACTGAAATTAGTGTATGACTGCATTATTTATAACCACACACACTCTTTCTGACATCTTCACTAGACAAGGGTTACGATGCACTCCTCTCAGCTCAGGAGAGGAGTGGGTCACAACTCTTGAGTAGCTAAGATGTCTTTCAATCAACACTTACATATGCCTGTTTCATAATGTTCCACAGTCAAGTCTGTCTATTTTTACAGTAAATCTAGTTGTCAGTAACCACAAATACATGTAATTGGTTACTGGAGAATAAACAATGTACATACATGAGTACAATTGAAATCAACTGGTTTTACTAGTATACTGTGCCATTTTTATTTTGTTCCATGGTTAATTTGTGGCCATTGCACAGCATATATATTTTTATATGTTACATTAATCATTGTTAATGTTGCATTAGAATTATAATCATTCCTACTGCAATTGCATTGACTATATAAACAAAGGTGATATACAGTCACTGCCCATACAACTCTTTGTAGGTGACATCAACAGTATGTTTCTGTAGAAATGGTTCAATTACATTGCAAGTATGAACAGGTTCATGACAAGTTTAAGATGTCGGCTTTACTTTTCAAATCATCTTTTTCACCAACAAATTAATTAACATCATATTTGTTTTTTGTTGCAGTATAAATAACATTACATTAATTAACTCAAAAGAAATAAGATTAGACATGAAATACCAAAATGGTCACTGATGGCTCCCATTTCTTAGTCTTGTTGTTATATCCTATTTACAATGTATTGATATTGGGGAAGTACATATTTCTCAGACTTGTATAAGGGGACTTATAGCTGACTAGACTCGATAAATAAAAGCAACTTATACTATTGTTTATTTACAGTTTAACCAAGGGAGTGCACTACTAGCTAGATGTCCATACTGTAGGCGTGTGTAAGTATCAATATGATGAATCAATCATGTACAGATTTATTTGATAAAATAGCATGTTTTAAACGGGTTGTTAAATTTCCTGGAGAAAATACCATGTTAGGGCCTCATCTAAATTTTCTGGATAAAATAGCATGTTTGGAACATACATGTATTTTTAATGGCAAGTAATAGCCTCATATATACATGTATTTTGTGAATGAAATGTCTTATTTGAATCCTGTCTCTAGATTTTCTTGATAAAGTAAAATCTTTGCACCCTATCTCTAGATTTTTTATACAAAAATAGCACTCTTGCACCTTTTCCTCGGATTTTTAAAAATTGCATGTTTTGGACTTTTTTTTCTATATGTTCTTGATAAATTTACATGTTTGGACCATATTTTTTAAGTTTCTGATTAAGTATCATTTGTGGCCTTGACTAGATTTCCTTTATTAAATGATATGTTTAAGTTCTTACTTTTATATAATTGCATGTTGGGAATAAAAATTGCATTCTTAAGAAAATTGGATTTTGTTTCTATAATTATAATATTATTGAAATTTGTTTTTTATCAAACAGGTCTTCTGCGGGATCGTCAACAATTCGAGTGAGAGCATGGATTTATTTGATACTGGGAATTATATTTTTAGGTGGAGGCATTGGAGTGACGGTAAATATTTACATAAATGGTGTCATACATGTACATTTGATGCTATTTTAAGGCTAAGATTCAAAGATACATGTGTTTGTACAAAGTACAAAGAAGTATAGCATAAAGTTATCAAAGCCTCATAATCCATTTAACAGGTATAACTGGAAAAGATACGTGGACATTTTCACATGAGTTGGACAGGGTGCTTTGACAGAGCAAGCATCTCCTGCTACACATACATCACCTGTAGTGTAGCCAGGATCAAGCTAAATCAGTGCTAGATCTAGTCTTTGATGTACAGTACAATCAGAGACTAACCTTGATAAATCACTCTGATAGACATATCCCTCTGTGTATAATTTATTTCCTGTTTGATCTATATATATGATTTCTTTTGCATTTAAAGTGATGCTGTCTACCACTTGACATACAAAAGAAGTTATGTGGAAAGATCAATCAGGAAAAAAGAAATTGTAATTTGAAAATTTAGAGTGATATGTCTATCACAGTGATCTATCATGATAAGTCTCTGGCTGTACTGTAGTTGAAAAACTGTTATATTATACTGGTCAACCGTCTTGTAATGGTCACCATTGAATTGACAGAGCTTTAATTACAAATGTTTCATCATGTCCACAGAGAAGCACAGGAGTCAGAAATTTTATTGTTTGGGGCTTTGTATTTGAACTTGTGGTGATATATTGATTAAGCCCCAAACAATAAAGTTTCACGAACATAGTGAGTGAACTCACTACGTTCATGAAACTTTATTGTTTGGGGCTTCATATCTGAACTTGTGGTGATATATTGATAAAATTTCTGACTCCTGTGAGAGAAGTAGTTTACTGATTAGTATTAAACATCTGTTGGCGAGGTCTTTATAATTTTGATTTCCATAAAATTTTATTTCAATCCTGATTGCATAATTCCTGCGTGATATACAATGTCATGTTGACAGTTAACTTAGGCACCCCACTTTTTCCAAGAATAAATAAAGGGCTACACCGAGTGCAGCATGTTGACCACTGAAATTTGAACAAGTGTATACTAAAACAAATATGGACATAGTAATTTGCTGGACACAATAAGGACCTTTACACATAAATTAACTAGACACAAACCAGTGAAACTCAAAATTAGCCCTTTTAATCCCTTATTAGTAGAATATGGAAAGAGCGAAGAAAAATCTGTTGATTACCAACTAAAAGCTTACATAAAGAGAAATCCAAAGAAAAAAATCAGATTGAAATCCAATGAAAAATAAAGATTTCACATATTCAGAAATATAGCAATTGGGCACCTTTGACCCCTTATAGCTTGGAAATCTGCAAGAGATACACAAAATCTATTGCCAAACTATTGAAAGCTTACAATGAGAATAATCCAAAGAAAAAAAATCCCTTCAATATCTGATGAAAAATAAAGATTTCACATATTTCTAATAATTGCAATTTTGGCCCCTTTGACCCCTTATACCTCGGAAACAGTAAGAGCTTTGCCCAATCTGTTGATGTACTGCTGAAAGCTTACAATGAGAGGAATCCAGAGAAAAAAATTCCATCAAAATTTGATGAAAAATAAAGATTTCTCATATTCTTAATAATTGCAATTTTAGCCCCTTTGACCCCTTATACCTCGGAAACTGCCCAATCCGTTGACATACCACTGAAAGCTTACAATGAGAGGAATCCAAAGAAAAAATCCCATCAAAATTTGATGAAAAATAAAGATTTCACTTATTTCTGATAATTTCAATTTTGGCCCTTTTGACCCCTTATAGCTCGGAAATGGTAACAGCTACGTCAAATCCGTTGACATACTGAAAGCTTACAATGAGAGGAATCCATAGAAAAAATCTCATCAAAATCTGATGGAAAAATAAAAATTTTAGGTTATTCACATGTTTGCAATTTTGGCCCTGTTGGGTCCTCATTGGAAAGGAAACAAGTTATCAAAAATCTGATAGTGCAGCATTACTTAATTTTTCTTAAGGAATCCATTGCAGAAAACTGCATCAAAATTCCATTTAAAAAAAAAAAAAAAAAAAAAAATTGAAATTCGCCCAATTAGGGCCCCATTTATCTTGTGAATGGTACATGGTATCTGAAATATGTTGGCATTCTATAGGTTGGAATTTTCTCAGGAAAACACTGAAAGAAACCTCATCAAAATCTGATAAATAATAAACATTCTACAGTCAAATATGTGAAAACACAAAATTTTGCCCTTTTCGGCCCTTTTTTTTGTAGAATCAGGAGGGGCCACAAACCCAAAACCAATCCTAGCCTTCTCTATGTGCCAAGGAACATTGTGTAAAAATTTTACAAAGATTGATCAACTAGAACTTGAGTTATTGACCAAAAACAAAAGTGTCTACAGACAACAACGACACCAACGACTACAACAGCACCATGCCATTATGCAACCACAAATTTTTTGCAATCGTATAAGAATATATGTACATTGTTTGTAACTATAACTTATGATTTTCTTGCAAATGAAATGGAACAAATTGTACTATTGGAGTATTTACAAATTTGTTTTTATATACATGTATTATATTCAATGTTTGAGAGTATATTTAATATTTTTACAGGTGGGAACTTATGAATTGGCTGCTGGTTCTGGTGGTATCTATGTTGTATGGATAGGTAAGGAACTTACTGTGTTAAATATTTATGAATTTTATTATTATGAAAAAGAAAGAAAATGGGGTAAATGTCAAGGAGACAACATCCATCTCAGGTTAAAACGACCCAAAACAAAGCATCTAGGGGTCACCACACAGTCTTCAACACCATATAGCAAGCCCTATTAAAATGGCCCAAAAAAGTGAATAAATCAATTGAAACTAATCACATCCAATAACCCAAATATCAAGAAACTAAATTTTATAAAAAGACAAGGACAAGCCAATAACCAACATATTCCTGATTTATAATTATGTATACATGAGCAGTAATTCTTTATTTCATTGGAACGCCAGACTTGGAGTAGTTTATCAAGCAATGTAATGACAACAAATGAACAGAGTCATTAAATTTTGCTACATATGGATAAGTCTTGAATGTACGAGATATCATGTTTTCCCAACACATACATCAACATAGCTCCTGAAGTAAGGGCTGCAACTTACATGTAAGGATGTTCTTAGTTTGCATTAACAAAAAAAAATATCTACACATAAAGCTACATAAACTTACTACTGCTTCATATTTACAAAATCTGGAAAATATTATCAATTTTGGAAGAGAAAAATTCTGTGATTAAATGTGTAAGTTCCCCGTACACATACAAGATAATTATGTTGTAGCTCCCACTTTTATATGTTTTTTTCTAAAGGATATCCTTGAAAGATTAAGGAACCTTATTACACAACTGTCACCGTCCAACACAAAACCATTAAATACAAATATCTAATGTCATGATGATGCATAGTTAAAGTGAAAGAATATCAATAAAACTGCAAAAACAAGTGATTATTTTCACAAATGATAACTTTTCTCTTTATTCTCAATTGATCACACAAGACTTAAAAGTACACAATCCAAAACAAATATTGAGTATATGTTTAAATTGAGTAATTGAATAAAATACTCCAATAGTTTATAGGGATAATATGATATTAGATGATTTTATTATTTGTTTTTGTTTTTTACAGGAGCATTCATTACTGGTATCTTATTTCTGATACGAGCTGGTTACCTGCTTTCTATCAGAGTCAGTGAATTTGCTCCTCCACAGTGAGATGATTTGTATCGAAGGCATAATGTTTAAGTTATAAGAAAGACAAATCAGTGGGATGATCTAATGTATGCATTGGACCAACGTAATTTCATTTAACAGTGTTGTTGCTAATATATAACAATGCTTGTAAATCAGATTTTCTTATAACAACCAATTGATTTTTATTTAATCTCACCCACTTACATTAAGTCATAATTAGTCACAAATAGTTATTAAATTTCAATCAAATTATAAGCTTTTCTATTTGAACAAAGTTATTGATTGGACAAAAAATGTCCAATACGTTGTTTTAGTGTAGGTCACATGACAAATGTTTGTGATAATTTTATACATTTTTACTACTTTTTTTATCCACTTGTTACTGAGCATATAATTTATATGAAAAAATAAAGCATTTTTACTTGATTTTTGTACATAATGCACTTAGTTCATACTTAAACTCCAAACAGAAATGGGAAATATACAATCTATGAGTGAAACACCAATTCTGAAAATGTGAAACATACAGTTTGAAAACATGAAGTGCTCATTTTGTAACGTGAAACACATTGTAGGTGTCATTTAAGCATGATTGTTTCACATTTTTTTTTTTCATAAATAAACTTTGTGTTTACATTCCACATTAAGGATGGTCACTCCTCAAGTTTATAATATCAAGGTTTAAAAATTTATATTTTTATTCATTACAACATTGATCATATATCATTTTAAGCAAAAAATATTGATAGGTCAGTGTGATTGTTTTCCAGATACAAGTGCTTGAAATTTTGGCAGGAAACCTAAGTTCTCCGATTTTTTTCATTCACTTTGCACTAGGCAATAGGGTCTGTACGTCTCGTTAAATTTTGAAACTTCCGGGCACAAAGAATGTACCCGGAAGTTTCATTTTTTACAACTATATATGACGTTCTAAACAAAATATTTAACATCACAATCTTATAACGTCATATTTTGGCGGGAAACGTTTTCGAATTTCAATTTTATCGCAAATTCTCGGTGTCACATGACGAGACTTACAGACCCTATAAACTTTTCAAATGCAATGAATGAATATTAAGAATTTTATCAAATTTTGGCAAAAGTTTTATCAAAGTTCATATTTTGAAAAGAAAAGAGGTGGTCAGTGCAAAAAATGTTCTAATGCATCATTGGGGATAAAATAAGGGAGTTGACCATCCTTAATATATTTACATTCGTATAATATGTTATGTACAATACCAAAATACTAATGTAATACTCAAAATGAATGAATTCACAACTTTTTTTAAAAATCAAAATGGAAAATAGTTAACCAGTAGTTTATCACCTTGGACTCTGAAGTGTTAATTGGTACCTAGGACCAACATTACGACTTGTGACCTTTGAAAAAATACTCCCTTTGGGAATTGCAAGAAGGGATAGAGGGGGGAGGGAGGAAAGAGATTAAGTATATGGTCACAAATAGATGGATTTAAAGAAGAATTTTACAATGGGTCCTGTGCTAAAATAATAGGATGCATCATTTGATTAGAAGTTTAAGTATAGGTTACAGTCAGCTTATGACAATAAGATTCCCTAAAGGAAAGTCAGACCAATACAACACCCTTGAAAACTTGTATATATTTTCAACTTGGCAATTTTTCATTTATGAACCATGAAACCTAATAGCTGCACATATAAGGATTATAATATCAAACTGTTCAATTTAGCTTTGTAAAAAATTATTTATTTACGGTATTTTTGACACCTTGGTTCACTTTTTAAATACATGTACGTGTTATGATATGATTTATGCAGTTTTTTTTGCTCTGACAGTCAAACTGATATCAGTCAAAATGCGTGATTTTTAGTTCGCCTCAATGAAGTTGAGGGGGACTATTGGAGTACCCCCGGCGTCCACGTCTATGTCTACGTCCGCGTCCGCCTTTGGGCATATATCTCTGCAACTATGCATGGTAGGGTTATCAAACTTTTGTATGCAGGTGCATCTTGGGCTAACTCACAGCCTCCAAGAAAATTGGGTCTCTCTGACCTATATTTTCTGCTTGAACGACTTACAATCAAGTTTACGTCCGAGTTCAGATCTCAGTCACTATACATGGAAGGATCATGTAACCTTGCATATGCATGCATCTCTGATGGTAGGTCATCATCCAGGCAAAATTAGGTCACTTTGACCTATATTTTACACTTGATTGATTTACATTCAAGTTTTCGGACGAGTTCAGATCTTAGTCACTATACATGGTAGGATCATGTAACCTTGCATATGCATGCAACTCTGATGGTGAATCAGCATCCAGGTAAAATTAGGTCACTTTGACCTATATATTCCGCTTGATTGATTTACATCCAAGTTTTCGGACGAGTTCAGATATCAGTAACTTTACATGATAGGATCATGTAACCTTGCATATGCATCCATCTCTGATGATAGATCAGCATACAACATTGACCTTTATTTTCTGCTTGATTGATTTACATTCAAGTTTTTGGACAAGTTCAGATCTCAGTTACTGTACATGGTAGGATAATGTAACCTTGCATAGGCATGCATCCCTGATGGTATATCAGCATCCAGGCAAAAGTAGGTCACTTTGACTTATGTTTTACGCATGAGTGATTTATGTCCAAGTTTTCAGGCAAGTTCAGATCTCAGTCACTATACATGGTAGGATCATCTAACCTTTCTAAGGCATGCAAATGTGATGTCAACATCCAGTCAAAATTTTGTTACTGTGACAAAGTGCCATAACGAGGCGAACTCTGTAATCGTTGATTACCTATGTTTTTACCATTTAGAAGTTAATGTTGTTATGTGCCATATTAGATATTGTACCCGTACAACATCTATTTTTATCCATTGCAATTATGTAATTTGCTAATACATGTATAAAGTTTGGTAATTTTTTCCATACAAAAAACTGGCAGAGAAATTGAAAAAGTTTCAATTTCAAAACTATGAGTTATCTCCCTTTCTGAACGGTAAAATCTCAAACTAAAATTCAACCATTAGTCAATACATTTATATTGTTTTCTATATATACAATGTATACATTATGTAACTGTTTGTGTATCAAAGTATTTCTTTTTTTCTGTCAGTTGTATTGTCAATCTATTTTTGTTTTCAAAATGGCTATTACAGTGAAACTTGTCTAAACAAATCATGTATACAAGAAACCCTGATACAGGAACCCATCTAACCAAAACCATGACTTATGCAGAACTCTTTCTAAACGCTGAACCTATAAACAGAATGCAAATTCAGTGGATAGATCAAAGAAGTTTAAATAAATTTTTGTGAAAAAGACCACTACACTTCATGAAAATATCCAAAGATACAAGTAGAAAATCTGATTATGTTGCAAGAAAGTACTTGACCAATATTCGTCTTTCAGATTGTCAGAGTATTTGTATTACATTTTTATGTTCACATACCAAATTTTCCTAAACACAAAATTGTCAACTAGAATGACCACAAAATAATCTCTACCAGTTTTAGAGGTATGCTGACCTTATACAGATATGACCAATCCTTAAACTTGTCTAAATTAAACATGGATTGAAACAAGAACTAACACAGTGGCATCCATGGGGGGGGGAGTCCCTTTCTTAACTTGCTGGAAGATCCCTGTGTATTCAGAACCTGTGTAAACAGACCATCTGTCTACATGAGTTCAGTTTAGACAGGTTTCACTGTATTGTTTGTTGGGTATGTTTTTGTGATAATATTGAGCAATATCCAAGTAAAATTTGATAATAGCAATATTACCATCAGTGAATGCAGTATCTTTAGACAATTTGGTAGTTCTCCATGTAGATACAATAGGTTTCTCAAAAGAAGTTTGACCTTTGAGGAAGAAAGGTCACATACCCATTCGTTGTATTTGTCCTGGCTAAGGACCAGTTTACATGATGTCAATTTCAAAAGGAAACTAGTCTAGTTCAGACAAACTTAATTTTTCAGTAACCAAACAAAGATAAACATGTATTTTCAAGGTAAGAAATTAAACTTTAAACTTTATAACTATTAGTGAGGTTTGTCTCTTTTCCTTGATAATACTTTGTTCCAATAATTAGTAATAATTCAGATCTACTTTATTTGGGTGAAATCAACATTGGGTAAATTGGCACCCGCCCAACTTTGTATGTTTCAATGTGCATTTGATGGCCTTGTTACCTTGATGATTAAACCTCTATTGCAAATCCAATTGTATATACCAAAATTCTACTAAAAGGAAAATTACTGTAATAAATGTTAGACATGTATGATGAACAAATAATCCCATCCTCCAAAAATGTTGTGATGTTGTCTAATTCTTATTGTTGCTGATTTTAATATTTATTGTTAAAATGTCGATTTAATCATACAATAAAAAATTTTAATATATGTTTTCTTCGTCTTGTCAAAACAGAGTTGTTCATGGAACAGATACTTCGCTTTGGTTATACTGGATTTCTAATGGAAAATGCACCTTGAATACATTTTCCACAGGTCAAATGTTGAACTATGTACCCTGCTAGTGGACATCTGCGATGAGTTGCAGATCCACTGAACACCTTTGATGAAGATGCCATCACAGGGAATTTTTTGATCACCTTAGAGAAGAATATCTTTAAATGTGTTTTCTGTAGGTCCAATGTTAAACTACATGTATGTTCCCTGCTGATGGCCACCTTTGATGAAGTTTGGATCTCCCAGACACTTCTCTTGAAGGAGACCAACAAAGAACTATTTAGACTAAACTAGGCTATAATTGGACTAGTAGTTTCAGAGAAGAAAATCTTTGAATGTGTTTTCCATAGGTTTCAATGTAAAACTAGGTTCCCTGTTATCAGCCATCTTAGATGAAGTGCAATCTTGCAGACACCCAGTTTGAAGGAGATAATTCATGAACCATTGAATCCAAGTTTGATTCTGAATGTCCAAGCAGTAGATCTTTGAAAGGCAAATAAGTACTTGGAAGAAGTCTTTTTCATAGGGTCCAATGTAAAAAGTATGTTCCCTGCTGGTGGCCATTTTGGACAAGGTATGGAACTGTCAGATATCTTTTTTTTCAAAGGACCGCCTAAAGATAATACTGACAAACTTAGGTTCTAATTGGAGTGGTAGTTTCTTACAAAATGACCTTTGAATGTCTTTTCCATGGGGTCTAATGTTAAAACTATGTCTGATGGTGGCCATCTTGGATGAGGTACGGACTTGCTAAATACCTTTTCTAGAAAGGACCATTTTGACTAAATATTGTTCTAATTTGACAGGAAGTTTCTGAGTAGATCTCTGAATTTTTTCCATAGGGTTTAATGTTAAAAACTATGTTACCCACTGCTGGCCATCTTGGATAAGGTATGGACCTGCTGGATATCTTTCTTGGAAAAGACCATCTAAGGACCATTGTGACTAAGTGTGGTTCTAACTGGACTGGTAGTTTCTGAGAAAAAA
Organism: Modiolus philippinarum; assembly: GCA_002080025.1. Lineage (NCBI taxonomy): Eukaryota > Metazoa > Mollusca > Bivalvia > Mytilida > Modiolidae > Modiolus > Modiolus philippinarum. The sequence continues at coordinate 26,552 of MJUU01072830.1, forward strand.
AATCTTTGAATGTCTTTTCCATAGGGTTATGTTAAAACTATGTTCCCAGGTTTCAGCCATTTTGATTAGGTATGGACCTGCCAGACACAATTTGTAAAGGGGACTTACCAAGGACTATTGAGACCAAGTTTTGTTCCAATTGGCCTGTAGTTTCAGAGGACAAGATCTTTGAATGAAAAGGTGACGATTGCCAAGTGATAGCAAAAGCTCACCCTGGCATAGCCAGATGACTGGACGGAGAACCCGCTCATTGAACCCTGAATCGATATGATAAGTGCAAACTTAAGTGGGTGTGGACACAAAAGAAGTATGGACACAATGACATAATCTTCAAAAAAGAACTTTTCATAAGGGTGCCAATGAAAATACTGTAAAAATCAGACAAAAATAAAATTCCAACTTTTTTTTCCTCTGATATTTTACACAAAAATCATAAGCGATAGAGAAATTTCATTTCAACACTTTGAAAACAACTTTTTAAGAGGAATAAAATGAAAAGAGTGTTTCTCTTCCCCAGCTTGATTTCATAATATCTATGCCTTGAATTATTATTTCTTTGAAAAATGTCAAAGTCAAAAAAAAAAAAATTGCAAAAGAATTCCGTGGAAGTCCCAGTCAAATTACCCCCTTCCTGGTTTTTGACAATAATTATTTTCTTTCATGCACATTTCCTTATAATGTCCTTCCTTTGTGTAAAGTTTCATCATAACCCTTCCAGTGGTTAAAGAGGAATTGCGCTTACAATGTAACCCATACATAGGAATCAAAGAAAAGTCATAGTCAAATTATCTCCCCTTCCTAGTTTCGGACAATAATTATATTCCTTCATACACATCACCATAAAGTGTCATTCCTTTGTGTAAAGTTTCATCAAATCCTTCCTATGGTTTAAGAGGAGTTGAGCTTACAAGAAGTGTGGACAGATGGACGGACAGACAGACAGACAGAAAGGGTGATTCCTATATACCCCCAAACTTTGTTTGCGGGGGTATAATCATGAATATATGTGAACAGGAAGTACTTCCTCTCCAGACCAAAAAACTACTCATTAATTTCAAGCTTACCCTAAATATCATATCAACCACACTGATACATAGAGAATAATACATGGCAAAATCCGTATCACATGCAGTATCATCCCGAGCTACCAATATCAGCACGAGGGCCTCTGGCCCGAGGGCTGATATTGGTCGAGGGATGATACGGCATGATATACGGATTTTGCCATGTATTATACAGTTTATCATATATTTAAACAGAGGACTACTAATCCGAAAAATACTGTCAAAAATTGAAATCGGTAAGAGAAAATGCATGTATTTTGTGAAGAAGAAAATTTCAAAATGGGCGGAAAGGACTAGAAGTTTTGGACTAATTCTAACATGTAAAGGAAAAAAGTTTGCTAGATTTTTTAACTGATCCTCACAAAACAATTTCACCCCAAACAAATCTTTGTTATCCTCCCCTAAAAATTTTTTTGCCCCCCCCCCCAAAAAAAAATTGTCCCCCCCAAAAAAAAATTTTAACCCCCCAATTTTTTTTTTTAATAAAATAAGTAAAATTGAAAAAATTTGTTTTTTCGAAAAACGGTATGTGATAAAGGGTAATCCATGCGATAAAGGGTATGCGATAAAGGGTATGACGTCATAGTGTGAATACGGAATGAACGTCATGCACTGTATCATATATTCAAAACGTCTGTATTTATTACTAAATATATGATAAAAGGCAATAAATCTTGGGACAAAAGTTTGCTTTATAGTTAAACATTGAAATATCGGCAACCAAAAAGTGGTAGCCAAAAACCTATAACTGCTTACACAATAAAATCTCTATTTCCAAGTGAATTCCCACAGATATATGCCAAGAAATCTTTGATGAAAAAAAATGTTGACAAAAAAAACAGGACAAAGTAAAGGCTCTGAGACTGAGCCTGTATCTGTCACCTGACAAAATGTTTCCAATACATCGGCAAACGAATACCGAAGCAAGAATTAGGTACTCCAACGAAAAAAATGAATGTTCGAATTGAATGAATATTATGGTGCAAAAGGATAGCTATCTGCTTCAATAATTAGACAATAATCTTTTAATCTCCAAAAAATTAAGATTAAGGATAAATTAACATCATTAAAAAATTACAATTAGTCCACTTCCGGTATTTCATTTTATTCGCATTTACCAGTTCTATAAGAGCTAAGGAGAAACTGGTTCCAAAATTATTTGGAGTTACGATGCTTTGACCACTATTTGCTATTAATTACGACCAAAATTTGAGAAAACTGCAAAAACACGTAAAAGTTGAAATTGCCGTGCACCTACGTGCATTCATGAATCGATTTGAAACTTTGCATTTAAAAGGTATAGGTTGTAATTTAAATACAACACTTAACGTGCCTCTTCATGCCTCATGTCATCATTGTATATTTGTGCATTGAAAATTGATAAATCATCAAAATTTGCTTAAAAAATTCTTTGTTGGAGTACCTACAAGAATGAGGAAAGGGGGAATTCCAAAATCATAAATCCAAAATCACGGTAATTCACATCCAACACAAATTGAGATAGTATGACAAAGACCAAACAAAAATGAACAAGAACGCCACACAACTAAAGCACTAGCAGTGTGAACCCCTATAACTAGAGGCTCTCAAGAGCCTGTTGCTCACCTAGTCTTAAGCTAGCATAAACAATAACCTCCATTATAAAGGGTCTCATTTTCTAGTGTGATAATAAACCTAGATGAAATATGGCTCACTGTGTCAGAGGAGATGATCTTTGAATATGTTTTCCCATAGGGTCCAACTAAGTTCCCCGTTGGTGGCCATCTAGGATCTGATGGGACTTGTCAGGCACATTTTTTAAAGGGGACCAACTAAGGACAGTTGTGACCAAGTATGGTTCCAACTGGCCAAGTAGTCTCAGAGGAGAAGTTTCCAATAGGGTCCAATGTTAACTATGTTGTCCGCTGGTGGCCATCTTGGATCTGATGGGAACTTGCCTGACATATTTTTCAAAGGGGACCAACTAAGGACAGTTGTGACCAAGTATGGTTCAAATTGGCCAAGTAGTCTCAGAAGAGAAGTTTCCAATAGGGTCCAATGTTAAACTAAGTTCCCCGCTGGCAGCCAAATTGGATGAGGTCCACAACTTCCATCATGAAGATAAAATGTAGTCCTTGACATACTAACATTTTTGCTTCAAATCGAAACCTCTATCTCAAATCTTTATTAAAATAAAAGGCAAAATGTATAAAGTTAAAAAAAATTAGACCAATAAAGGGCAATAACTCCTCTAAACGTATTCAGATTTTCTTCAAAATTTTTATGTGGGTAGATCTTGATATACTGAACATTTTTGCAATTTAAAGTTGACCTTTATCTGTTATAGTTTTTTTTGATAAAAAATTTCGTGGAAAAAGGACAATAACTCTAAGAAAAGTTTCAGATTTTCTTCAAAATTGCAGGGCAGGTAGATCGTGTCATGCTTATCACTTTTACTCCATGTCACGTTTTTATATCTGTAATGCTTTTTGAGTTATTTGCCAAAAACAGCAATTTACCCCTATGTGCTATTTTGAAAAATGTGATGAAAATGTGATTTTCCCATTTAAATCTATGTTCAGTGCTTACAGCCATGTTTTTTATTTGATTGGAACAACATGAGCACTCTTTGTAAAGGCCCCCAATATATCATTCCTGTAAAGTTTGGTCGAATTTTCATCAGTGGTTAAATTGAGAGAAGATAAAAAGAGGCTCTCAAGAGCCTGTATTGCTAACCTGGACCATGGCTTTCATAGAGAGATAATTGGCATTTCCGAGAGGGTCCCGAGTTTGAACTATGTTCCCTGCTGAGGCCACATTGGATTTGATTCAGACATGCCAGATGCAAATTTTGAAGGGGCCACCAAGGACTTTTGTGATCAAGTTTGGTTCAATATTGGATTAGTGGTTTCAGATGCCTAATTCTTTAAATGGAATTCAATATAAACTATGTTCCTGCTGGTGGCCATCTTGAATGAGGTACTTATCTACAGAATAAGTTTTTGGAAGGGACTGTCTAAGGATCATTGTGACTAAGTTTGGTTGAAATCGGACTGGTAGTTTCTGAGAAGAATATCTTTTCCATAGATTCCAATGTTAATACTATGTTCCCCACTGGTGGACATCTTGGATGAGGTACAACTTGCCAGATACCTTCTTTTTAAGGGACAATCTAAGGACTTATGTGACTAAATTTGGTTCTGACTAGACTGGCAGCTTCTGAGAAGAAGATCTTTTTGAATGTATTTTCGATAGGGTCCAAATACCATGTTCCCCGCTGGCAGCCATCTTGGATGAGGTACGGACCTGCGGAATATCTTTTTTTCAGGGACCATCTAAGATCATTGTGACTTAGTTTGGTAATAATTGGACTGGTAGTTTCCGAGATCTTTGAATATCTTTTCCTTAGGGTCAAATGTTAAAACTATGTTCCCTGCTGGCAATCATCTTTGATAAGGTAGAGACCTGCCAGATGCAATTTTCAAAGTGGACCATCCCAGGACTATTGTGACCAATAGGAAAAATGAAAGGATATGGAGTGAATGTACATGTGACAAAACGCACATGATATATAGAAAACTCCAGTTTATCAAGGACAGGGCTTTTATTCCTGTCTACATCTTGATGTCGCCTGAGGGTCTTCAATCAGAGGTGAACAATATTCACCCCCTCAAGCGAGATCAAGAAGGCCCTAGGCTTGGTTTGGTTTCAATTGGCCCACTGGTTTCAGAGGAGAAGATCTTCAAAAGAAAAGTTCATGATAGATGACAAAGATGGACGGAGGACAGACACCAAGTGATGGCAAATGCACCCCCTGGCTATAGCCAGGTGAGCTAAAAATGTGATTTTCATCATACGATGCAACATTAAATTTATGTACGGCACTGGCGGCCATGTTTTTTTTTTTATCAAACTGAAATGAAATGAGCAATCTCTGTAAAGGACCTCCCAAACATTATTCCTGTAAAGTTTATTTGAATATGCTTCATTGGTTTAGAGAAGGTAAAAATATCATTTTCCCATAAGGTCAAATGTTAAAACTTTTATGTTCAGCTGTGGCAGCCATATTTTTATCAAATCAAATCTTTGAAGAGGATCTCTAATACATCATTCTTGTAAAGCTTCATTAAAATTGCTTCATTGGTTCCAGAGGAGATGAAAGTATCATTTTCCAATAGGGTCCAATGTTAAAACTATGTCAAAGCTGGCAGCCACGTTTTGTATCCAATAAAAAACAAGATGTGTTTGTGAAACACTACATATGCCCCCAGATTCTACAGTAAAATATATGAAAATACCCAATGCTACCCCTTTTTGACCTCTGTGACCTTGACCTTCAACCTAATTTTTTTGCATATTGTGACCTTGACCGTCGACTTTATTTTTTTGCATATCGACCTTCCTCTTGACAAGACCTATGCACTTGCCAAGTATTAAAAGTCTCTCTTACAGAGATCAACATAAAAACACCCAATTCAACCCCTTTATTCTGAAACAGATGAAGCCCCTTTGGGCCTCTTGTTTATTGGAATGGTTTTAATTGTCAAATGTATCTGTTTAAACATGCATAAGAAACCTACAAAAAATACTGAATCAGGATCCAACAAAAAACTTAAAAATTCATGTTTTTCCATTTGACCCCCTTTGGGCCTCTTGTTTCTCAAAAAACAGTATATGCTAACGCAAATCTGTTGGCATGCTAGAGTTGTGCAATTTTATTGGCAATAACATAAAACAAACCCCGTCTGAATAGGATCAATAATAAGGATTCTACGGTCAAATATGTGAAAACAGCCAATTTCACCCCTTTTTGACCTCTGTGACCTTGACCTTTGACCTCACCTAATTTTTTATTGCATATCCATGTTCCTCTTGACTAGACCTATACACTTGCCAAATATGAAAAGTCTATCTTACATAGTTCAAAAGTTATAGCCAAGGTAAAAATTTTGGACAAACAGACAGACAGACACACAAACAGGACAAAAACAATATGCCCCCGATCCTGGGGCATAAAAAGGGCAATCTTTGTAAAGAACTTTCCAGATGTCGATCCTGTAAAATTGGACTGAATTTGCTTCGGTGCTTCCAGAGGAAAAGATGAAAACTTGATTTTTCACTATAGTCTTATGTTAAAGCTATGTTCTACACTGGCTGATGTTTTTTATTGGATCGGAAAAAATTAGCAATCTTTGTAAAGGACCTGCCATACATTAGTCCTATTAAGTTCGGTTGAAGTTGCTTCAGTAATTTCAGAGGAGTTGATGAAAATGTGAAAGTTTAATGGCAGGATGACGGACGCCAAGTGATAGCAATAGCTCACACTGACCCTTTGGGTCAGGTGAGGTAAGAACTATAGGGCATCTGCATCTTGATGTGGGCCCTAAAAGGATAAGATCTAGACAAATTGACTGATGTGTGTAAAAGGCATTATACAAACAAAGATCAAACATTAGCTGTTTTTATTATTGCTCCAGCTATTGGTCAACAAGTACATTTGTGACTAGAAACAGTTGCAGTAATCGTTTAATGGTTGCTTTATAGAGCTTCTGTTCCCACAAAAACTCGTAAGAAATGCCACAACAAGTTTAAAATATAAAATGCGACTCGCCTTCGAAAAATCAATACTATTGCTTCTTATAAACTATTTACAACAAAACAACTTTAAACGAGTATTTGTGTGTATATTGTTGTGTACAATAAGCAAACCATTTCTTTCCCACTAAAAACATAAGTAAAATATAATATTGTATACAGTACAGCACTATTGCAGCTATTGATCACCTATCAATCATTTTGCTAACTATATATTGGCAACATACCCTGTAAAATTGTATCTTTTTATGGACTAGAGCAAAAACTATCAATCACTTACTCTTAAAATACATGTACCTATGACTTGTAAAACTCATTTTTTTACCAGACTAAATTAACTTTTTTTATAAGAAAAATTAAACATGTATGATTTTATTAAGAACTGCAAAATTCATCACATTAGCAAAAGCTTATATTTTTGAATATTTTTCCATAACAGTTTTGAAACCTCTACCCTAAGAAAAATCGGACATAGACATTTTCACACTCGGGAATCCTAAAACAGATGGTTTGTGATGGTTTACATGTCACGAAGATACTTACTGTCTCAATACACTACAAATCATATTTCTTTCAATTTTTTTACAAAAATAAAATTTGGAATGTAATTTTTTTTTAAATTTCTAATCCTACAACCATACCAGTTTTTTTACAGGACTTAGAGCACACCATGTATCATGTTAAGACTTTCTATTGGTTTTGGCATTTAGAAGGATTTCTTTACAAAGTCTTTTGGGGGATTTTCTTACAATATTCTAATATTTAGTTCTTTTATTTCAATTTATTTTCTATTTTTTCACTTTGTTTCAATTTTTTGTCTAACATTTCTTTTCTTTATTTCAGTAATTTTCAGGGATAATTCTTCAATATTTTTTTCAGAGAATTTTTTTTTTAATTAGTTTTAGAAGATATTCTTTTTTCAATCATTTTAAAGGTATTTCCCCTCAATTAAAAAAAGTTTTAAAAGGGTTTCTAGCTTTAAGTACTTTTTACTTAATTTCAGGATATTTCAAGATAGTTTTTAGCATGTTGAAAGAGTTAATAATAGGACATCCACTTATTTGGACTTTATCAAATTTTCTCTCTTTCAGTATTTTTTAAATGTTAATTTACTTTTACCATACATACTACCTGCATGTATGTAATGGACAAATGTCATGTAAACCATTACTTACACCTGAGCAAATGAAGATTTAAACAAGTTTAGAAAATAGATTGAAGATGTTTTTGAATCAGATAGAAGTAATTTTTAAAACTGGATGAAGAATTGGAATTGTACAATGACCAAGGTCATAGTTGATTGACTTTATAACTGGGTTAACATGATTTGGTTAGGAAAATTTTGTTTAGGGAAATTTTCAGACGTCATCTGACCCAAAAACTGATCATGATCAAATTTACACCTCAAAGAATCATGTTGAAAAACCTCAGAAAATTAGCTTAAATCTCGAAAATTTGCATTAATAATAATGTTAGGACATTTTTCAATATATATCAAAAACAAATCCATGTAAAATACATCTACCATTTGGTTTTAATCTTCAGCTGTTCCTTCACAATAATTAAAAGAAAAAAATTGTATAGTTAAGAGCACCAACTGACTGAGTATATTATATAACATAAAAATATACCTACAAAGCTACACTGTCTTATTATTAAATGAGAAAAAATAATACTGGATTTACAGTTGTAATATTAACAAAGATTCAACAAAATGGTAAGAAATGGCAAAATTACATTAAATTTGGTGGTATTATTTCTGTTTGGTGGACAAATAAATTATAGCTGGAATAATCTAGTTGTACGGATTAAACAGAGAAATTTCATTTAAAAATATAACAAAAATCGAAAGTTGTTCTGTTATAAGTTTTTATTGGATTTGAAGCCTACACAGCCTGAGTCATAGATGTTCTAAAGACACATTTACTCACATTATACATGTACTGGTAAGTGTAAACAAAATAAACAGTTAATATGTAAAGCATGTAATGTCAATATTTATTTATTATTCATGTATATTTAACAAAAAGTGGTACAAATATATAACAGATGTATATAATGGTGATGTGAGCAAAAAACAGTGTAATATCACAACACGATTTTGTTAGGAATTATTGTCAGCAATATGTCAATTCACAACCACTATCCAGTACAAAAAGGGGGGATCACCTCTCATTTATTGTCAACAAATTTACTTTCAAACTTAATAAAATATATACCATGGTTTGCACATTGCATTTCTATACTTAGGAATTGCAAATTGTCACAAAAGCTATATTTATAGAAAACAAGCAAGGATGCAATATGAATAGGAAATTAAATTTGGTATTATTAAGGATGTAGCAATTAATGGTTCTTCAAAACATTTTTTATGTTTTATTTTTGTTTTTTATATTTCAATTTTTT
>MJUU01072830.1:50628-77788 GCA_002080025.1 Modiolus philippinarum
AGGCTACAGAAATCCAGCTTGATCTGCCAAGGGTGAAGAGGAGAGGAGCAGATTGTAACCCTTGGCTAGCGAAGATAGTGGAAAGTAGCATACAAAGTGTTTTGTGCAAGTTGTTCCAATATTTTTCATAGCATGAAAATTCCGGTACATTCAAACTTCCATTTAGGCCATTATAAAAAATTTCCTAGATTCTCATCAAGGATATTGAAACATAAGTGTGTGCAGGCTAATTTAATTCAATCTAACTTTAATTCAATTTTTTATCAGTTCATTATACCCCCTCTTTAGCATGTACACATGACAGGATAAGGAAGTAAAACTATACACTTACCCTTGTACTTGATGGTTTTGGATAAGGTTGCCAAGCTCTTTGTCGTAAAGCCGTCAGATCTCGTAAGCTTACCAATACAAGCTTGTCTAAATTATTCTCGTTGATAACGTATTCTATGTCTTTAAAACAAGTGTCAATATATTCTGGAAAAGAAAATAACAACAAAAGGATGAATGTCAAAATTAACTGAAGATCTCAAAAAATACCTTATCCAATTAATCTATTTTAGTAGCATCTTAATTTAAGTCTATCTCAAATACATGTATATATTGCATTTCCTTAAATGCACTGGAAACCAAATTTAAAAGTTAACTTGTATGGTTAGGCACATGCTTACAGAATATTAAAAGATGTCTCCAAGTGAAACTCAAAATACAATCTCAAAACGATTAAATATGCTGATTTTATGTGTTCAAGGCTAAGAACTTTAGGAATGGAAAATAGATCATGGTGAAATTTAAACTTGACCTGTATTTTACAGCAGTAACATGTTTGCACAATGATAAAACTTTACACCAAGACAAATTTATTTTATGATCTGGAAGCCATGATATTTCCACATTGGGCAAAAACAATGGAAATCGAAAGTCAATCATTGTGAAAATTGTACTTGACCTTCATTTACACATGTATGCAGGGCTCTACATTAAGGCTTGTCCAACTTGTCCCTACCAGTCCAAATTTGAATCGGACAAGTAAAAATTAGAACTACTTGCCGAAAGGACAAGTGAAAGTTTAGATAAAATGGAATTATCCACTGTTTGGATAAGTAACAATTCATTTCAGACTAGTAAATCTTAAGTTTACTTGTCCGATGGACAAAAAGTAAAGTTAATGTAGAGGCCTGGTATGTTCAGTGAAATGTTTACAAAATTATAAAATTTAAGTACAACATAAACACTATGTCATCCTGAGAATTAAAGTGTGATGGAAAGACGGACAGAAAAAAAGGAATCTTATATACAATGTACCTTAACTTTTTGGGCTTGCACATAAAAAAGAAAGATGTAGTCTGTAGAGTATGGATAGAATTGCTCCACATTATAATTTGCTGATTGACTAGGCACAGTAAATGGTGAGAAGTCTTACCTTTATTTATCATTTCTAGATGTGGACAGTGAACTGCCAGCAGGTCACGAAGTTGTAAACAATCATTTACAGACAAATTTCCTTGTTTTAACTCATCTATCATTCTAGAGATCCTTTCTGTTATATCTACAATGAAAAAAAAGAATACAACATTTACACCAGTTGATCAATCAACTTAATATACAACTATAATTTCCTGAAATTATCCGAAAACATCAGTTACCCATTAATCCAGATCAAACCCTGCACTCAAAAATCATCTTCGTAGGTAGTAATTTGTACTGGACAGCAATAAAAATAATTCTTCTCTAATTTCTAGCAAATTTAACCAACGCATGACCCATGTGATAAAAATATTTCTCGTCTCTAGTGAGAGAACTTGCATAGAATTTCCCGCCAAATATATTTGGAACATAGTCCTCGGTGCTTTACATTATGCCATAAGAGAAACATTTTCTACAACATAAACATGTTTATTATGAAATTTCTCACATCTTGTTAAATAAATTTTCAAATGTTTAAAAAATCTGCAAGCCTTGTTTTCAAACATTTGCAAAATTTATTTAACTCAATGTGAGAAATTTCATTATCAACTTGATTCTCGTTGTAGAGACTATATATACCTTGTTCTTTGTTTCCATTTTCTGGAACATCACTATTTACACTTTCTTTATCATTGTCCTCTGATTTAGAAGATCTAAGTGGTCTAGGTTTTGTCAGTTTTACTTTCCTTGGAGCTCTCATTTTAATAGCTACTTCATTACCTGTGTATACCAAAATTTAGAATGTAAATTAAAACTTAACCTATAATATAAGAAACTTTTTAATTCAATGAAAAATAAATATTTAGAAGTCATGCTAGAGGACAACTGTCAATTAAATAAACAAAACACAAATTATAACATTATTTACTAAAAATATCTGAAATTGACAAATTAAAAATGACAATTATCAATTATGTCACTTGAAACAGATAACAACCCAAGGGTTGTTTCTAAGTCTTATTTAGTGTAAATGTCTATATAAACATTTTCTCCTTAGATAAAATCTTTTAATAAAGAAGTCATGTTAAAAGACAGAACTTAATTTGAAAATATAGAGCTTCTTTTTCAAGGAAAGGCATAACATTTCCTTAGACAGAATTAAAATTCAGTATAACTCTTTCCCCAACAGGGAGCAGAGATTAATGCCAAAAAACAGATTGAAAACATTCCCAACAGGGAGTGGGGGTTTAGTAATTTAGATTCAATTCTTCTGAACTTATCCAAAATGTTTGTAAACAATCCTATGGATTAAAATCTGTATGAGTTAATGCATGAGGTGTTAAAATGTTATTATATAGTGGTGCAGAAAATTGAGGGTTACTACATCTTTATGAAGGCCTTAACAATATCCTGTTTGACATTTTGTCCTATTTAACAGAATTATGAATTGTACACAATAATATAATATTCACAGCAAAGTGTATTAACTGCAAGAAGTGTCTACTTTCAAAATTTCAAATAATAGATCCAAAGAATGCAAGTGCTTCACATTATACATGTATCAGTGCAGACCTCATTTTATTTTCATAGAAAATCTCAACTATCTTTTGCTATACTTACCACTGCTAAAAGGAGATAAACCACGGAAACTATGTTTAGCATAGCATAATCTATTTGTTTATCAAATTTCCATGGCAACAATTATGCATCAATATTTCGATAAAGAAATTAAATACTAAAACTAAACTGGATGACTTCTATTTTCCTGACAACATGCAACAGATTTTCAACTGTCTTAAATGATCAAATGAATAAGGCAAAGTGAGAAACTATCATGAACCTGTCAGACTTGTGTATTCTAAAGAAAAATAATGAGGAAATGTGGAATATAATACATTTTGTTTTTGATATGGACTTTATAATAGCCATTATCAAGTGAGACTGTTTGGCATATTATAAATAGTACTAAAACATGACACCAGCAAAGCAACACACATGACACCTTCACAGTGATCTGATAATTTCATGATAATATATGGCAACTCACCCTTTTCAACTAGAATCTTTAGAAACTAGAAGATGGCGTCAAGATATGTGTGAAACTTATAAGTATTTACACAAGTTATATACATCAAACTCTGATGATTTGTTTGAATTGAGTGATGTACAGACAAGAGGTCACGACTATAAGCTGGTTAACATTATTCCCATACTGATCATGTCAGAAAACACNACCTGCCTCTACTGTTGCCGCCCCTACTCTGAACACATTCAAGAATAGACTGAGGTCCTTGCCAACTGGTATAAAGGACAGATGAACAAAGTAAAGTATGTCCAGTTCAGGAATAATGAGATTATCAGTCTCTGTGGATCAAACGAAATTCATACAAATTATCAATAAATTATTTTATCACAAAACAGAGGACAAATATTAATCCCTGTATGTGACCTCTGAAATATCTTTTTAAATATCTTTGAGTTTATGGTCTTCCAAACTTTTAGATTTTATCTGCACTGAAGAGACATAAGTTGTCGAAATGTGCATATGTAGAAAGTAAATTCACAGTAACCTCGGTATTTCGTTATACAACTGAATTTGCAAATATGATATATGTATACTCTCAAACCTAGCTGAGTAACAAAATAAATCAAGCTACCCACTTTCTTCAGTGACTGAGTTTTCTTTTTCCTATTGAAGTTCATTTCATATTTGCTTGACATGAATAAAGAGAATACCTGTGTTAGCCTTATGTGACCCTTTTCCAACTTCCATTGAATGGTCGCACAAATGCGTTAAATTCTAAAAATTCTCAAAGTCATTTTAACCATCTTAATACACAATGCTTTCAATTGAGCAATAAGAGTAAATTATTTAAATATCCTCGAGTGTAAATCATATATTTGAGGGATCAAAAATGCAATTTACAAGGCAGCATGTAGCAGAGACTAATAAAGATATTTTTGACCATTAAATCAAAGTTGACGCCCACGGACATTCAAATAATGTACTGTTATTGTGATTCTAATACAATTAAATTATTTTATGTCTTATTTGTATTTAACATAGTTTGAAGTGAATAAGGAACCAGAAAGGACATGGAAACTATTTTGCATGTAGACTGGTGTAATTGATGGTAAGTTTTGACCAATCGAATGATCTGTAACAAAAATCTATTAGAATTTACCATTTATTTCAGAAGAACTACTGTCTACAGAACAGACATCCATATCCCTATTCTTGTTATAATCTTCTTGAAGCTTGTATGATTGGATAGTCTGCTCAACATTGGCGTTCCCATTTAGTACATCATTGCAATATTGACTTTCACATGAGTCTCCACGTATGTCGTAATTTTCCTCCTTCAGTAGAGAGTAACTGTCAGACTTCAGTGGTAAGAAATCAGAAGGTTGTAATTCTTTTACTGGTAAATTATTCTGGTTTACATCTGTCAATGATAAAATCATACTAGAAATTACAATATTGGAAGAACATTACCAACATTGATTCCTTATTCTGAAAAGAATAGTGGTCAATAATTGAAATACTGACTACTGTATAATCGTTTATTTTGGTGGGGATAAAATTTCTTGGATTGAACCTCTAAAAGTATTTGTTTCAGAGGTCACATACAGGGATTTTGTGTCTGGCTCAGGTTTATGGCCTTCGTTGATCAGACCCTTCATTATGATTATGTTCATTCACCTGTGTTTGAAGTTTGCACTTAAAAATCATATTTCGTTCAGTATTTGAATTCATGGTTTGGGGACACCCACGAAAACCACGAAAATTGGTACCCCACGAATAAAAATGAATTCAGAGTAACCATTTTTGTACCTAAATTTATATAGATTAATGCACAGGGAAAAATGTGAGAAGACAATCTTTTAAATAGCTTGATAGAAATGACTTTTTTATCCATGACATTTTTTTGTAAACAGATCATTTATAACTTGGTTAGAGCAACTCTTTCAATTGATAGTTTACAAAATCTACAAGCAAAGGGAGATAAATTGAGGCAAGTGGATGAGATATGACATTTCACATGCCACAAACATGTTGAATGAGTGATTTTGATCAAAAATCAAGTTTACCCTATAATCAAGCCCACATCTCAATCTTCACCTTCAATGATAGTGGTGTTCAATCGGATGAAAATACCAACCGATTATCTATCATAATCGGTTAGGCTTAACCGACAGACTATCGGTCATAATCGGTTATCCTGCAATTCCTCCTTTAATTTTGCTTTAGGACTTATGAATATGTGTTAACAGTATGAAGTGCTTGCTTTTCATTGGAACTAATAAATATATTCTTATATTCTAAATGGTTTAGAATGTAAATGTGAAATTTGTACATACAAATGTACAAAATAAAGCATTAATTCCTTTGCTTAATTTAGATAACCTCTGACTTTCCCCCATAAACCTATGGACTAACTGAAGACTGTTTTGACCAAGTTTGGTTCTAACTGGCCTATTAGTTTTTCAGTTGTGAAGATCTTTGAAATTGTTCCAATAGAATCCTATGATTCACTGGCAGCCATCTTGATAGAATCAATCATGCTGGACATGTTATAAAATGAGTCTATCTGAGGTGCATTATGACCAAGTTTTGTTGCAATAGTACTGATAGTTTCAGAGAAAAGAATTTAAAAATATGTTCCCATAAGGTCTGATGTTAAACTGCTCCCTGCTGGTGGCCATTTTTAGCTCACATGACCCAAAGGGTAAGTGTGAGCTATTGCCATCACTTGGTGTCCGTCGTCGGTCCGTCTGTTAACTTTTCACATTTTTATCAACTCCTCTGAAACCACTGAAGCAAATTCAACTAAACTAAACTATACAGCAAGGATGTATGAAAGTTCCTTAACAGTAATTGCCCATTTCGTTACAATCTGACAAAAAGTGTGGCCCCAGGGCTAACTTACATTTAACATTTAACCCTATGGAAACACGTTATGGAAAAACGTTATGTTCATCAACTCCTCTGAAACCACTGAAGCAAATTCAACCAAACTTTACAGGAATGACATATGGAAGAAAGGTCCTTTACAAAGATTGTTGATTTCCATTCTGATTAGACGCAAAACATGGCTGCCAGCATGGAACTTATATTTAACATTGGACCCTATGGGTCATCAAGTCCTCTGAAACCACTGAAGCAAATTCAACTAAACTATACAGGAATGATATATGGAAGGTCCTTTCATCATTTTGCTCATTATGTTCTGATCCGACAAAGAACATAGCTGCAACTGCGGAACTTATATTTAACATTGGACCCTATGGGAAAAACATCATTTTAATGAACTCCTCGGAAAAAGATGAAGCAACTTCAACCAAAACTTCACAAGAATGATATGTGGAAAGTCATTTACAAAGATAGCTCATTTCATTTCAATCAGACAAAAAAAAATGGCCACCATGCAGAACATCGAAACCCTGCTGTTCAGCAGTTTGTCAGGTGAGCGGTACAGGCTCAGTCTCTTGAGACTCTACATGTATATAGAATTTTTAGTACAAGGGATAACCCAAGGATAACTGTAACTTATTTTAGTTCCATTTGGGCAAGCAGTTTGTGAGAAGAAGATCTTCATATACGTGTCCCATAGGCTCCAGTCTTAAATTATGTTCCCTTCTTTTGAACCCCAAAAATAACATTTTATATAGGGACCACCCAAGGACTGTTGTAACCAAGTTCATTGTTCCCATTGGCCCAATAGTTTCAGAGGAGAAAATCTTTAAATAAAATTTTCTTGACTGACAGACAAAGAAGAAAGACAATGGACAGATGATGGAAAGACTAGGGAATGACAGATGGATGACAGATGCAAAGTGATGGCAAAAGTACATCCTGGTTTTAGCAAGCTGAGCTGAAACTGATCAGGGAGGGAAAGTTTTCAAATGTATTAACTTTTCATGGCCCTCCTGTTTTTTCCCTAAAGGTCACATGTACTTTTAGTTAACCGATTATCAATTGATTGAAGAAAATCTCAATCGATTAACCACATCTTGATAGTCAACCGACCGATTTGAGACATTTTCCGATCATCGGAACACTACTATTCAATGAAAATACAGTGGCTACCTTAATCCTGATTTATTTGTTTTGTCCTTGTCATACTGTCTCAATTCGTGTTGCTGTGAATTGCCGTGATTTTGGATTTATGATTTTGGAATTTCCCCTTCCCTCGTTCTTGCTTCGGTATTTGTTTGCCGATGTATTACTTAATCCATAGTACAAGTCAACTGTCCATTAATACCAAGTGAATATTTGTGTTGATTAAATCCTAATCAACTTCATCTGATATATCTGGATCAAATTCCACTGTTTGAATAGCGCCTTAATGAGTCATCATTTTTATGCAGTAAAAAGTGCTTATATGGTTTCTAAATCAAATATGTTTTATCTTAGGCCATGATAAAAAAAAAAAAAATTCTAATGTTCTCTATCGACCTTTTTCATCTCTCAAAAATTTTGATATTTTTGTGCTCACGTTTAAAAAAAAAAATCTTCCTTTCACTGTAAGGGTAAACAAATAAAATTTTCCTACAACATAACAGGGAACTGATTTTTCCAATAACAGGGAATTAGAATTTTCCTTAAAATATCAGATAACAGATAATTGGACATTACAACAGGGTATTGTACATCTAAATAACAGATAACAGAGAATCCATTTTACCCAATAACACAATAAGATAAGAATCTAGGTTTATTTAAACAATGGCCTGAATTCTTCCTTTAACAAAAAGTGAAATTTTGGCCCTTAAATTGTCTAGTTTAAACAGGTTTCACTGTGTTTTCTATTTACCTCGCAATAATTCTCCATCCTTCCCTAACCCTTCGCTGATATGGTAGTACTGATAAAACAGCTTACCTTTTATTCTGGGCCTTGGTTTACTCAGTTTGAGTTTTTTAGGAGCTTTCATTTTCGAAATGTCATCCATATCTACAAAAGTAAAACACAAAATGTATAATTTATATCAATGGTGTAAAAAAGGAAATAAAACAGATTCTACACACCACTGAAAAAAAAAATATGCATACATTATGGAGCAAACAAATTGTTAAAAGAAACCTTTGAAAAAAATCTCCTATATAAGATCACTCTCTCAGCAGATTTGTGGATGTTTTACATGTTTTATGGTTAATCCCTTCATGTGGTCTATATATTACAACCATGTGTTTTAGTGATTATGACATAATTGATCACAGGTATCAAGATAAATCAGTACAGCTTTTAAAATTATGTCATGTTGATACTGTCATAAAAATGTATCACACTAACAGCGACCTACATGTATGATAACTGTTATAAATGAACTTTACAGATTTTAAAGGTATGGATCAGTAGTCAAGATGTTATGGACAATGAAACACCTGATGTCATTTGTCATGTAATGTAATAAAATAACTAATGAAATAGGGCAATTATTTATGTACATATTTTGGTATGATTGTGATTTTGTATCAAATCAGTCGAAAAGCAAACCCGATAATGAATGAATGAACTTTACATACATAGTTACAAAGTATACAGGGAGTTGATCTGGAGATCTGACCCTCAAGCCAATAATTTAAATGTTTTAATAAATGGATAAAATTTTTCTGACACAATCAATTTATTTCAAGTGAATAATTGTTGATATTTATATATTTGCTCTTTTGTGAAATAAACTGGCCAAAGTCTATATCTGTCTTTGTTCAGTGGTTCAAAAACCATCCATGCAATTGAATCCTCTACCTTCAAATAATTCAAAATTAAAATTTGTGTATTTTATAAAGGACCCAAATGGAAATAAGCTTTCATGGGTTATCCTTGGTCATGATAGTTTTACAGTAAATGTGATATCTTATGGTACTAAATTTGTTTCGATTTCTGTTTCAGAATGGAAAATCTTAACTTGCTGATTTATTATATATATAATCTGAATAAATTATTTCAACTTCCCATAAACATGTTTGTAATAAAACATGAAAAATGTACAAAACTTCTTTCAATTTTACATAAAAATAAATTTTCAATAAAATCCTTCAGTGATTTAAGAGGAGTTGAACTTTAAAGAATGTGGACGGATGACAGACGGGGATTTCTTAATATACATTCTTAATATACATGTATACCCAAAACTTCATTTTCAGGTAGTATATAAAAAGGAAAGAAAAAGAAGTAAAATAAATGTCAGGAGAGTAAATGTTCCTGAGTAAATTCTTTACTGTTTTTAACTTATAATTATTGTACGTGTTCACTGTTATATATATAAGTGTCTTGTACCATTTTTGAACAGGAGAGGAATTTATAAAAGTGCTTGCAATTTGTTTTCCAGTCCCATCATTTTGTATTTTATTGTTGATTGTTGAATATATTTTGTCTAAATAAAATACAGTTATTATTTATCATAATTACATGTTCATTATTTTTGCTATAAAATCATAATTAATATTCTTTAATATTCTTTAAGTTATGAACTAGAAGTGGGAGCAGTCGCAAACGACAGCTAATCCCCTCGCCCGCTGTTAAGAAATAATAACCCCTTACATAATCTAAAGATGTAAAGATGAATGTCGAAGGTACATCCACTGAACAGTAAGATCATTATGTGTAAAGTGTAGTATCTCAGATATAAACATTAATGGAAACTTTAACCAAAGTCAGTCAAGTGTAAAATGTAGGTCAAAGTGACCCAATTATCATCTGAAGCTGCAAGACTCTAAAGACGCATCCACTAATCACAGATGATTGATGTAACACATAGGGTATCTCATACATGGACATTAATGCAAACTTGAACCAATTATCGTCTAAATCAGCATCACTCTCCAAGACGCATCCACTGACCAAAGATGATTGATGTGCCACATGTAGATTCTTAGATATGAACCTTAACACAAACTTTAAAAGGAGTCATTGAAGCATGAAATGTAGGTCAGAGTGACCCAATTATCATCCCAAGCAGCATCACTCTCCAAGACACATCTACTGACCAAAAATGATTGATGTGCCACATGTAGTTTCTCAGATATGAACCTTAACGCAACCTTTAACCTGAGTCAATGAAGCATGAAATGTAGGTCAAAGTGACCAAATCATCATCCGAAGCAGCATCACTCTCCAAGACACATCTACTGACCAAAGATGATAGATGTGCAACATGTAGTTTCTCAGATATGAACCTTAACGGAGTCATTGAAGCATGATATGTAGGTCAGAGTGACCAAATTATCATCCGAAGCAGCATCACCCTCCAAGACGCATCTACTGACCAAAGATGATTGATGTGCCACATGTAGTTCCTCAGATATGAACCTTAACGCAACCTTTAACCTGAGGTGGGACGAACGGAAGGACAGACGGGCGAGATTCAATATCCCCTCCCCAACTTCGTTGGGCGAGGGGATAATAAAGTTGTATTTTATCCGTATCATACAATGTTTTAGTCTGGGCTACTTGACTGATGGGCTTCTTGGCTCTGAATAACTTAATAGCAAATAAACTGTAAATTTTAGTTTCAGAAGATAGCCTTTTTGACAATTATGTGCAGATAAAGTGACACATTTGAAAAACCATAAACCAAAGATAATCAAAAACTCATAGAGAAGTAAGGAAAAATGTGGGAGAAACACATGTCAAAGTGAAGTGAATGGTGAAAAAATGTCAATTTTTGAAACAGATTAAATTTTCAGGAAATCAATGATGATAAATCTCAAGATTAAAGGAGTGTGATTTCAGATAAAATTCCACAATCAATAGTTCCAATTAAAATGGATCAAGTATTGTGGGATTATCATGTATGGCAAATCATGCAAACAGATAAACAGAACAATTTGTTTTCACATGATTTCACAATGACCAAATGGACTTGGCGGAAGTAGTCAACCTGAGGCTAAATACAGCTATGTATAAATGAATCCAATGAACAAATCTTGACTATCTGCTAATAAAGGGCTATGCCAAGCGCAGCATAATACGGCCGCAGCATTTTGACCACTGAAATTTGAGAAAGTGTATTTTAAGGTTAATGTGGACACAGTAAAGAGCTTGACACAGTAATTAGCTGGACACAAAGTAGGCCTAAGGAACATAAAAATCAGTCCTTTTAATCCCTTAAAGCTCAGAAACAGTAAGAGTTGCACAAAATCTGTTGACACAATACCAAACGCTTACAACAAGAGGAATCCAAAGAAAAAAATCCCATTGAAATCCCCAAAATAACAGATTTTGCATATTTTGAAAAATTGCAATTTTTGGCCCCTTTGACCCCTTTTAGTTCAGAAACGGTAAGAGATACACAATATCTGTTGACATACTACCAAAAGCTAACAACAAGAGGAATCCAAAGGAAAAAATCCCATTGAAATCCGATGACAAATAAAGATTTTACAATTTTTGAAAAATTGCAATTTTGATCCCTTTGACCCTAACAGCTCAAAAACGGTAAGAGATATGCTAAATCTGTTGATAATACTGAGAGATTACAACAAGAAGAATCCAAAGAAAAAAATCCTATCAAAATCCGATAAAAAATAAAAATTTTTGGTGATATGCGCATTTGCAGTTTTGGCCCCTTATAGCTCTGAAAAGACACAAATTACCAAACATCTTATTGTTTAGCACTATGTTAATTTTTCATAAGGAATTTCATCTAAATCAGACAAAAAGTAAGAAATAAATATTTTTGAGATTTGCCCATTTGGGCCCCATTTATCTCATGAACAGTACATCCAACGTGAAATCCGTTGCCACATTCCAGATTGGAAATTTTCTCAGGAGTACACAGAAAGAAACCCCATCAAATTCTGAATAATAAAGATTCTACAGCTCAATATAAGAAAACACCCAATTTGTCCCTTTTTGGCCCCCTTTTTGAAAACAGGAAGGGCCACAATATTAAAAACATATCCAAGCCTTTCTTTTGTGCCAAGGAACATTGTTTTAAAATTTAGTAAATATTGATTAACTGGAACTTAAGTTATTGACCAAAAACAGAAGTGTCTACAGACGACGACAGCACCATACCATTATACAACCTCAAAATTTTTTGCGGTCGTATAAAAAGCTGAGGAAAATCATCCCTGAATAATCTGATAACTGTACATCAGTAATTCTTGGGTCCATGAAGGAGCTACATGTACATCAATAGTTATCAGTTTTCTAGCCAGGATTGGAAAAGGGCATGGTGCTCATAAAAAAAAGGCACTTTACCGCATAAATCAAATCTGAAAAAGGGCATAAAAAGAAAAATACAGCTGAATGTATACAAGTTTATTTAGATGAAGAACAACAAGAAAAGGTGGTTCCATTTACCTGGTTTAATGATTTCCAAAGACTTTATCTGCTAAGCATTTTCTCCATGTCCATTCATTACTAAATATAAAAGTCACTTGGCAGTAAAACATTGAGTTTTCTAGTCTGATAGAGTTTTATAATCTGATAGACAAAATTTTATCATCATTCATCTAGTAATGGTTGATTTCAAAGTGTGAATTTATTGAAAGAAAGTGATGCAGCTGTTCAAGTAGTGAGCAGATAAGTTGACTAAAAAGTTATAATTTATTTCTGTAGTTCAAAGACACAAACAAAACGTATAATATCCACAGATATTTCAGTTAATTATTTACAAAATTTGCAGAGCATTTCATAGAATTGGAGTATTTCAGGGTAAAGAGAAAAATCTTGTAGCCATTATTTATCAATTGGAGAATTATGCATGGGAGGGCACTGGTGTAATGAAAAAAAGGGCTGCCGTTGCTCAAGGATTTTAATGTCTACCGAGTAGACTGGTTATGTAACGTTGTCACTGTTCTCTCCAGGATTTTTTGACGGAGGAGGGACAATTTTTTTCCAAAGGGCAATATATATGTACTTTATATTATTATAAAATAGTAGGGTTGCAGAGATTGTCTGACACTTTGATTTTTTTTCATGCTGCATGATATAAGCATATGATAACAAATATGTGTGGCACTGCTTTGTAGTTTCAATTTCATTATTCCAGATTCTTCCAATGGCCGTTTCTTCTTCTGTTATTTTCTCAAAAATTCACATTCACAATCAGTCAATAAATTTATTATTTGAACTTTTTGGAGGAAAAAAAAATTTGTGCAGAGACATATAATCATATGTCTATGATTTGTGTATAACTATGTTTTTTTCATCTTCAAATCTTCATATCCATCTTGCTACAGATCTAGATCTCCTTCAAATTATGATAATCCGAAATCTTTTTATATAAATGCTGGCTATAAACTTTCCATTTTTCCTATTTTTGGAGATAATTCTTCCCTGGGTGGGTTGAACAGTGTTGACATTTCTCTTTTTGATATGCTCGAACGTAAATGATTATTTGACTATGTTTAATTAACACGTATTCCATTATTATACGAATGATATTTGGAGGAACCTCTTGTAGACAATTTTACTGATAACAGCCTAATCTGGGGACAACGCCGTCACAAACATATTGAACAAGTTGCAGACTTCTACCAATAATGAACTTCTGATACAACATAATATTTTAATGTATGCCCGCTAAAACCCAATGTTTTTATGCTAGATATTAACGAAAGCATCATAATCAACATCTAAATAGATGATGTCTGAAAAGTTTACTTACTAAGTAAATTAAATTTACTAAAAATTGGGTTTACTTATTTAAGTAAACAGTGACTGCACTGAATTAGAAGTAAATAGAACTTGATATACTAACCCTGACTGACTAAATTCAAGTTAAGAATACATTGGCTACAGACACAATGCACTGCCTCGCAACAATGCTATATTTCATGATCAGTTAAGCATTTATAAAGTTGATACCAGAGATTATTTTTTTATATGAGTTTTTTATTAGTAATATCCTACCTATGAAGATAATTAAAGTTGGTTTCTTGCCAACCAAAATCAAAATCACATGACATCAGTGTGACATCAAGGGGGACCTTAACAACTTTGAACATGTTGAAAACTGGAAATGTAAAATTTGTTGCAGATGCACTTTTTCTTTCTTTTTTTTTTTGAAACACACAGGATATTTGCTTCCAAGGGGAATCACCACTAAGCCAGATTACAAACTTACCAGAATCCTGATTCTTTTTCGACATTCAATTAATCATCTGTCCAAATCTTACAAATGTTACAAAAACATGGTCAGCAAAGAAAAGAATTAAAAGATCTAAAACTAGGTACACTTCATGAAGGATTCAGAGGCAGGCAATCTGACCCCCCCCTTTCTACATGTGCACACACGCAGTATACCTCGCAGGATCAAAATGTCAAGTCAATGAAAATCTTGACAACAAAATACCTTTTGTTTATTGAGTATTTTCTATGAATAAAGTAATGCATGGTGAAAAAAGCTGAAGATATGGCCATGAAAAAACAACTCAGTCTCAAAGATGGCGGGAGATCAACCCTCCGGGCATTTTTCAGTGCCTCAATGAACGTATTCGAAACAACGCAGGATATTTGATATCATGTGTGAAAGCTTAATTGTTGGGTAGCTAGTACCTGACGTTTGTCTTTACCACTGTCCACGTCCTATCCTTCCTCTCACCTCTTCCAAATTGTCTGCAAAATTTCATCAATGTGTGTATAAAACCAAAGTCAACGTCGGAATGTGGTTTCCGTACCAGGGGACCAATCAGACACCAGGCTGTAAAACTGTAGGGTGCAGCTGTCATGTTAGACGTCAATTTTCAATAAAGATTAAACACAGACTGTCCCATTTGGAAGTCAGATCATGCTGGCTTATGGTACCAAATCAAATAAACAACATATGTAATTAAATAAATAAGAACTGAAGAAGTTTATTATCCCAGGGATGACATTTAATTATATAATTATATGTCTGATTATTCAAACCTGCAACCGCAATATTTCTAAATAAGAGTCCAAGTACAAGGCACATAATAATGATAATAATAATAATAAAAGCCGAAACTTAAGAGCGAGAATTCTCTGGAATTCTCTGGAAGACTGATATTGAACCAACAATGAATGATTATGTAAAAAGACAACTGAGCTTGATGATTGCTCACCTGACCCATGCTTCTTATATAAACCAGATGCTGATGACATCTTGATCATCTCTACATCATGATGTTTTCCCCTTAGGTCCAACTATGCTCGATGCACGCGGCAATGTTTTTTCTTTCTTTTTCTTTCTTTTTTTTTTGTCAGATGCGAAAGAAATAAGCAATCTTTGTACAAGACCTTCCATATACCATTCCAATACATTTAATTTTGCTTCAATAATTTCATAGTAGAAGACGAAAATGATTAAGGTCCAATCTACAATGTATGTTCGCGCTGGAGGCCATTGATCGGAACAAAATCAGTCATAAGACCCTCTGACACCCTCTGTACATCACTGGCTGCCATTTTTTGTCGGATCGAAACGAAATGACTAATGTTTCTAAATTACTTTCCATATACCATGGAACTGCTTTCGTGGTTTGAGAAAAAAAGATGAAAATTAATGTGAAAATTTAACGGACGGACGGGCGGAGGGACGGACGACGGATGCCGAGTGACGGCCATAGCTCACACTGACTCTTTTGGGTCAGGTGAACTTAAAATGAACATACACTGAGACAACAATTTAACAAAACTATAGAAAAACAGAAATAACTTGACTGTTATTGTCTTATGAGAAGTAGAAGATGAAACTCATTTTCTTATAAGATGTACATATTTTAATAGTCAACGACATAAAATTTTTAGCACTGTAGATACTACTTGTCACAATTTTCAAAGTTTATCCTCAACCAATAAACTAATTTGGCTACTAAATTCTGAAGATCATCTTATCTTAAAGAGCATTTGCGAATTTCTTCAGGACAGTCACTGTATACTTGTACACTTATTAACTAATTTCAACTAGATTTTATACATTTAAATTTTTGATTTCTCTTTTTACTGTTATCTCTGCTAATTTATATGTCACACATGCCTCTCTGTGGGCCCCATCTATGGAAATATAATATTTGTATTATTTGTCTTTTGATATTCTTTTTGATATGAAATATGAAAACACAATATTAACATGTTTTCAAAGTTATTATTTTTCAGTATTAAACCGAATAAACAGATTTTCAAACATAAACTTTGACCAATGTCTTTTCTTTCCTTGTCTCAATATTATCAATGGGTAGTATAATGTAGGCAAATTATACCCGCCTTACATCGAATATGAATAACAACAATTTTAGTTGATGTCAATACCACCCATCAATAAAATTTACTTCTATTCCAACAGGTTTTTTTTTTTATTTTGGAAAATGTCAAATAGAATAAATTTGCTTCAGAATATATCTAATTGTACCAATGCATCCCGACGTGAATGCAGATACGGCTTCAATTTACATATACCTCCTTTTGGGGGAATTTTTTCGAATCACAACTCGGAGAAATTACAACGCAACTGAGATAGTAAATCTAAAAAGACATGTAAATCATCCGAAATGTTAACTGTAATGGATTGCAAAATGCTAAAATTTTATCACATTTGTTGTTTGATATGATGCTAATCCGTTTGTAGAAATTATATTTATTTGTTTCTGATTTTTATCCCCGCACTTTTCTGAAGAAAATTTGGGGATATTGTTTTGGTTCCGTCAGTCCATCCGTCCGTCTGTCCGTCTGTGCGTTAGATGAATCTTGTTCGTGGAACTCCTCCTACATTTTTGGATTTAGTGTACTGAGAATTGTTGCATATATGCTGTAGATGCGCAATAAGCGTTCGGATTTTTTTATATTGGTCTTGGTGCCAACAAGAGGCCCCAAGATGTCAATTTTCACTTATGCGAGCTTGTCAGTGGAACTCCTCCTACATTTTTGTATTTATGAATTTAATTTTGTTATAGAATTATAGCATATAGTCTGCAGATGTGCAATAAACTTTCGGAATTTTTATTCCGGTTCCAACTTTGGTAATTTTCTGAAAATTTTCCTGAAAAAGTCAAGGATTCATATTTTTGAAATTTTAGCATATGATCTCGTATTTTTTTTTTTTGGAAGTGTTTGAAAAAAAAATTCTGAATACTTAGAATTCTACAATGTGATTCCAATTTTGGTAAATATCCTGAAAGTCTCAAAGACCACTTATTTTTGAAATTCTACCTAGCAACCATACTTTTAGAATTTTTTTTCAATTAGGACATTCATTTTCACCAACTGGATTTCAAAAAATATTTGATTCCAATTTTGGTAATTTTTTTAAGTTTCAAAGACCACTTATTTTTTATTTTGTTTTTGAATTCTACCTAGCAACCATACTTTTATAATTTGTTTGATTAGGAAAAACATTTTCATCAATTGGTTCTTCCAGAATATTTGATTCCAGCTTTGGTAAACTTCATGAAAGTGTAATTATTTTTAGGAATTCTTCCTAGCAACCATATATCCTTGTATTCTATTTTATTCTATTCTATTTTAGTAAAAAAAGTGATTATCCATAATTTGAATTCCAAATTGTTGAGGAAAATTACGCCCTGTTTTTTTTTTGTGTCAAACAGGGAATATTATGCGGAGATGACCATCATTTCTAATGGCACCATGCACTTCTACTTGATATTCTATTTTCAACGGGTGGAACAGTTTATGCAAACATGGTTATCCTTTTCAAATAAAGACCATTTATTTATCTATATATATTTTATAAATCTACTTATTTATAAGCGTCTGAGAAATTTTACACACGAGGATAGTATTATCACCCCCAGAAAAAGTCATTGAAGTGTGATAATTTTTCAAAACAGTGTATTAATCGTCATAACACCTTCATAAATAAACATAAACCCGGTTTTGTCTGATGAAAACAAATTTGCATAAAGTATAAAAGTTGGTCGTTGAAGATTTGACGAATAAATGGTTATAAGTCTCAATGATACCAGTTCAGGGGGGTTTTCCATGTGAATTAAAAATATCTCGTTCACCCTCTACCTGATGGCAAACCCAAACCTGTGAACAAAATTGAATCACATCTTGCAAACATCTGTAATTCCTCTTAGCCTCTCAGCCTCCAGCTGTATTTTTTGAAATCATTGTAATCTTGTTGGCTGCAATCATACCCCACATTCTCAAGACCGGGACTCATGGCTTGGAAGATATACATATCGTTTTTTTCTTAGAGTGCATGACTTTGTCGAGAATCCCCAGTTGGACAAATGGAAGCCCCTCCTTCCCGGACAACTGCACCTATGGGCGCATTACATTTGGGCAAAATCATAAGAGTGACAATGTCACGTTTGGGCAAATGAAATAGTAACGTTTGGGCAAATCACATTTTTGTTACCTGAATCTTCCATACTTGTAATTATTGATGGACTTGGACAAGAGACGATGGACGGGAAACTGCACCAGAAAAGAATTTGTTAAAAGTGCACGGTAAGCTAAAGGTACAGAGCCAGAACATATATACCTTATCTTCCATACGATGATGACACTAGCTTCTTCACATGTACATAGTTTTATAGTTTGAGAGATATTAGTCAGATTTTAGCGCCTTTAAGTCTAATTTTAGTGCTTTTAAGTCAATTTTTAGCGGTTTTTATTGGATTATTGAACTTAGAAAATATGCAGTATATTAAAAGACTTATCCTGCTCAAAATCCTACTTCCAACTAACTAACTGCAGACGATATCTGGCGAACATAAGAGGTATTAAAGTGCAAAATATATAACTTTACATTTTAATCATGTATTTCAACATCTCATTATTTTACAAGGACGTATATTTATCTAAATAAACGTCTTTGTTATTTTATGAAAACAAATTTTTTGCCCAAACTTTACATTCAGTTATGCATAAGAATAGCTAAGGTAAGAAAAATATTTTTTGCCCAAACGTAACATTTTTATTTGCCAGAATGGATACATTCCCCCCAAATGTAATGCCGATTTGCCCAAATGTAAAACGACGGCCCCTATAGATCTATCATTCAACCATATTTTTAATAATATGTAATATTAACATTATGATCTTATTAATTTCATGAACTGAAAATCAAATGTTTATTAAGTATTAAATAGATTGGACCAAGTATGATAAAAAGACAGATGTTCTATTACTTATGTAATAATCTTTTTAAACACAAATCAAATTGCGCCAATTAGGCATTTTAATAGATAGAAACTAATTTGGTAGGTATAAATTGCGCCAGTAAACATAATCTAATTGCGCCATCGGGATAACATTGTAGTAAAGAGAAACAAAGGCGACGACTTTGTCCTTTGTGATGATGCGGCAAGCGGAATAATTACATTTGGATGTGAAGCCAATCTCTGTTCTCTATGTTCAGTTTCAGATGATATTTTTTTTTGATGGTACCTTTAAAAGAAACCGAAAACATTTTAAACAACTATACACAATGTTTGGATTTAAAAATGGACATTACATTCCTTTGGTTATCTGTTTACTTCCGTCCAAAAGTGAGATGTGCTTCAAAAGGATGAGGTTAACATTGATTATCGAAGTTGTGGAGCCCTTCATATAAGCATTTTCCATCAATATTTTGTGTCGTCTGTTTTAGATATATAATACCGAAATATGTGTAAAGGCAGGTAGAGACCATATTACCAATAACATCTATATATATATAAATAGAAAGCCAAGATCACCTAAGGACAAAAGTGTGCAAGAGGGAATATACTCCTTAGTTTTGAGCAAAATTTTGCTAAATCTAAAAGTATGACAACGCATTTGAATTGATTTATCAGTGTGCATAACTAACAGATGACCTGTTAAATAGTTTTGGAGAATGCATTCGCACAATTGGTATTCTGAATGAAATAAATCCTCGACTAAGTGGTCATACCCCTTTAAATTGAAAAAGAAAAGAGATCTTGAAGTGATGTGTATCATTCGGATTAAGAAGTACAAAATGTCCGATTCATTCACGGCTCTGTTTACTTTTAAATTTGCTCTGTATTCAATGGTATTATGGAAGTTAGCAATATTGTTCAATTCGTTATTGCAAATTGTCCAAAGTGTTACTATTTTAAAGAGTCCCTTGTGTTACTATTTTAAGAGTCCCTTGTTTTTGGCGAATAAACACCTCTATTTTCAAATAGATGCCAAACAGAGGCGTATCAGTTTGCACAGGGTGATTATGCTTAGTCTCAAACATGAATACATAGAATCAGTTTCTTGCTTCTACGAAATTGGTCCGAAGTGTTGCATATTTTATGGTAACGAAAGGAACAGTAACACAAGGGACATATTAATTCTTATTCAATTCTGTTTGCTCCTTTGTACAACGAGTCAACTTGTTCTGCTGTAAAGTATTTTACGAAAGGACATGGAGTAAATGAACATGAGACCATAACACAACTGTAATAATTTTAATGAGCTGTATGGCCATTTCGGAAATTTATTCCTCATCAGCAGCACTAGAACCCAAACAAAGGAAATCCATAATTTCAGAAAATGTTAAAATGCATAAAACCAAACGAAATCCGAATAATCGGTTATATCAAAGACATATAATTATATGTCTCTGGTAATATCAAATATAGCGAAGGACAAAACTACGATGGTCGGAGTTAATCCTTCGGCTTTAGAATTTATATAAATTACGATAATAGTAATTGAACAAAGTGTACACATGAGATATCATCTCACGTGTACTACTAAGTAATCATGCAGCTTTATGGAAATATCATTCATAACCATCAGTTATAGTTCAAAATAGTCTTTTTATGAAATTACTACTTTGGTTCAGTTCTTCATAACATATTTTGCAATATTACAGTTATATAACGTTCCTACCCGTTGAAAGACCAAGAAGGTGTTATTATATCCCCACTTTGAAAAAGTTGCGGGTATAAAGTGATGGCGGTGTTCGTCCGTCTAAGCTTGTATACGTTGGAATGATTTCAAATTTGGTCTGGACCTTTATAATAATGAGTTATAACGTGTAAGCTATTTTGAGGTCTGTTGTATTACCACTTCCTGTTTGCCGATATGTTGAGGTTTTACTATAATCCTTTATGCATGAGAATTTTTCGACACAGTTAATTGGTCCGTCCGTCCGACACACATTTTTGGGTCACAGTTTTTTCAGCTTGTATATGTTGGAATGATTTCATATTTAGTCAGAAGCTTGATTATGATGAGTTGTGACATTTATATTTTCAGTTATGTCGTCTTGCTACTTCAAGGCCTGTTTGCCGATACGTTGAAGTTTTGCTATAACCCTTTATGCATGAGAAATTTGGTCTGCAGATTGATTTTGATGAGTTGTAATGTGTAAGCCGTTTTCAGGTCTGCTATATTACCAATTCCTGTTTTCTTGGCTTGTATGAGTGGGGGATAATCTCAAATTTGTTCTGGACAACTGTTTAAAGAATTGTATTACACTTTAGAAGCGGGGGTATTCAATTGTGGCCAAGCGGACCACAGTACTTCTAGTTTTGATCTGGATTGCTGCTAGGCTTATGGGGCTTTAAAGCATGCACTGCCCTAGGCACTGTCCCCTGTCTTTGCAGCTCATTAATACTATCAATCCAGACAAAATGCCTCAGTACATCCTCCGGGTTCCCGAAACTCTATAAAAATATATCTTTTGGTACTTCAATACCTCTGTGTGTGTTGTTTTGATATGGATTGCTGTAAGGCTTGTGGAGCTGCAAAGCATGCTTTCAGCCTGTCCCTTGCATTTTAAGGCTATCAATGCAGATCGAAATGCCCTTTTCTCAAAATATCTGTAGGTGAATCATTACATAATGTTTATTCACCTTTCACCTGTTTTTCCTCATGATGTCGTGTTTAATTTGCTGAAAAAAGATTGGAATACTATCTATGTTTGGAAAAATTATCTATACTTCTTTTACATGTTGTGTTTATTTATAAACGTTTAAATGCGATTTATTTGATTTTTTTTTAAATTTAAATAATACGCATAGCCATGCTATGATTTTTTTATCACAATGTCTTGCCCGTCATTTTGATGTCACGGTTTTATTGTCACCCCCTTGTTGCATTTTAATCAAGTTCAGAGTATATCATTAGAGCTTGAAGCTAAAAATGTTACTTAATATTGGACTCTCTCAGTGTCCTGACTAACACACTAATGAAATATTTTGTGATTTCAGTTTGTAGTGATTTGGTAGTGTTTATTAGTAGTATTCCAGCTAAGAGTCAGCCTGGCTTTGGGCGGCACATAAAAATTTAGATTCTCTATTTTTTTTGGGCTTAGGTGTATTCATTTGATATAAAAACACATCCCAAAAAGTTTTACATTCAAAAATGTGATAGGCCTCGATGTAATTATTGACAGATTATATAGAATAAAAAATGGCGGCAAAAATGGCGGGAAAATACTTTTCACTGTACAGTGTAACTAAATTTTGGACGCTGACTCAAGGGTCAAAACAGAACAGAACTTTTATCTATCAAAATGACGTTTTCTTGGTCAGTTTTATCAAAATCGATCGTCAAAAGTGTGCGTTTTTTTCCTCACCTATCGGAAATTGCCGAATGGCTACGGTTTCTACCGGAACTGAACTGCATAAAACGTATGTTTCTCTCCCCTAATAACATTACCCTTTTGAAGACAACACGATCGTGACGATGTCTGTGTATCTAAAAAGAAGTCTTGCTAAATCTGTTAAGTTCTTCATAGCATATACCAGTACTTTGAAGATAGATATGAAACTCGGTTGATCTTGCATCCAACCATCCACACTTCGACTGTGACCGTCTCACACAGCAACACTGGGTCATTCGACATCTTCCTGGGGTCCTCAAATACAAACATAAATCATAACATTTCATATAATATCAACAAAGAGTTTTCCATATATGGTGTATAAAACAATTTAATTGTATTTGATTAAGATTCATATACACTTGGGGGTGGCACAGGGTTATTTTCGTGCACCTTGTTGGCCGATTTTTATTTCATGTGTTGCCATGTTGGAGGGTTGTTATTTGCCGTGTTTCGTGCAAACCAAAAAAAAAAGGGCATTGTGCAAGCCAATTTCTAATTTTTCATTCTAGTGTTGTTACATTTTATTTCTCGTAAACCCGTGCATGGTACCCCCTGTGCGACCCTTATCCTTATTCTAGTATTTTGCAATTTATTACCATTTAAAATGTAGGCATAGCATTTTTCTTTGATCTATTTAATTGATTTGCAAACTTTCAAATCATATGGTAAGCTGTTCTAAATTTGTGAGCCAGAATAAAAAAAGTTTTTTTTTTCAAAGAATTTGTATTTGGTTTCGGTAAAGT
Organism: Modiolus philippinarum; assembly: GCA_002080025.1. Classification (NCBI taxonomy): domain Eukaryota; kingdom Metazoa; phylum Mollusca; class Bivalvia; order Mytilida; family Modiolidae; genus Modiolus; species Modiolus philippinarum. The sequence continues at coordinate 74,271 of MJUU01072830.1, forward strand.
TAACAAGCTTTTACTTTTGGAACGTAAACTATAGGAGGGTTTTTACATGTATTTACCTGGTGATGTCACTAGTAGGGAAATCAAGTAGTTGAAGGACTTTTGGAACTCTCTGGTTTTATCATTTAACCATGCAATAGTGAACACATTTCCGAATGAAAATTTCAGCGTAAAATTCCTATATGAAGGAAATGAGATACATGCATGAAACTTTAGAATTAGAATTATGACATTATTGGAATTATCATATTTTTTCAAATTGAAATATCTTGTAAAACAAAATATTTATGGCACATTATATTAGCATGTGATGTAAGGTAAAATCCGTTTGTTTTCAACCACTTAAATCACGTGACCAAATGATAACAAATAACCTGATTGGTTGATCAAAATTGATGACGCTGTCAAAAACCCTCCTATAAGTAGTGTCAACCCTACCAAAATTGTCTGAAGTAGGGAGATCTCCCTACCAAATTTGTTCTCTAGTAGGGAGATTTGCCATAAGAGGCTTTCGTGACATATATTTAGGCTTATTAGTGTTCTTATGAACTTATGCCTTTAATTTCTATTCAGGCTTGTTCAATCATAAGCCTGCTGAAGGAGCACTTTGACTTCCTAGGGTTAAGATTCCTAGAGATATTTTGTGCACTAATTAGGATTTCAATTGCCATATCAATCACTAGAGGGAATCCAAATATAAGTATATGATGAAATAAATTACCTTGAATTAGTAAAAAAAAAAAAAATTTTGCATAAAGCAAGCAAATTTTGTCTTAAAACATTTTCATGCTTTTAAATTTAAGTTCAAATTTGTTTTTGATGTTAATTGATGAATACAGTCTGTGCCAAAAACTTTTTCATTCACTAGCCCTAAGGGGCTAGTAAGGTCCAGTGTTGTACTAGCCCGAACTGAATTTCACTAGCCCTTACAGAAGATTCTTTATTAATAAGGTAAAATTTTGACTAGCCCACCGGGCTAGTGACTTCAAATTTTTACTAGCCCGAGACTGAATTTACTAGTCCCGGGCGTAGGGCTAGTGGCTAAAGGCACAGACTGTGAATACAAAAGGATCATAATAAAATGCTTCAAGGACCAACCATTTAACCTATAGGGGGCGTTATGGGTTTTTTTCTGGACAGAAAGTTTTTTCGCGCTAAAAAATTTAATTATTTTTTTCATGTATATCAACAAAATTTTTTTTTTTCAAAATTAACATTATTTTTGGGGGCAGAAAGCCTTCTTCAGAAATTTTGTCTTCATCATTTTGGCAGCCAAAATATTTTTTTCACATAAAATCAGCTCCAAAAAATATAGAAAAAAACCATAGTTCCCTTCAAATTAAATGGTCAGTCCCTTAGAATAAAATCATAAACATTAAAACACATGTTTTAAAGGGAAACAACTTAAGTGTCAAAACGCGTGTTCTGGTAAAAATAGATATTTTTTTCATGCATTCAAAGGGAAGTTTAATTGTGAAAATATAGTGGAAAAGAAAAGTGAATGTTCAAAAAAATTAATTATCTTAAGCAATTGACTTGAAAATGCAATAAAGATATGCAGATAGTCTCTGATTGGCAGGTAATTAGGTGATAACTCAGGTAAACACTGCCGACGAATGTTTGTTTACAACTGAATTAATCCTTTAATTAGCAGAACAGGTGTAATAAAACTATCCCTTTGGACAATTAGATACAAGTGTCAAAGATTATGAGCATCAAACTTCCATTTTTGGCCATTTTTCAGAAATTGGGAGATTCTCAACTCCCGCTCGAAAGACTGATAGCTGGCGGGAGATACTAGAATTTTTGACAAAATATCGGGAGCCTCCCGACGAAATCGGGAGAGTTGACAGGTATGCAAGAAGGAGTCATTTGTCAGAAGTTTTACTTTATTTATTTTTAAATTATTCAAAAACTGTACCCCCTCCCTCTCTTCTTCAACTCTTCCTTTAGTCTATCCGGTAAAATGGTATCAATAATGATTCCTTCTACCCCCAGAAGTAAGAAATGTAGCCTTAAAACAGTCCAACATTCTGTCCTCTGTCAGTCTGTAGTCTCTGACATAGTATTCTCGACATACACAGGCATTTGTTATCCCCGCACTTTCGAAGGAAGTTCGGGGATAATGTTATACCCTCCGTCTGTCCGTCCGTCCGTCTGTCTGTCACACTTTTCTTGTGACTCAAACTCCTCCTACATTTTTAGTTCGCCTCAACGAAGTTGAGGAGGACTATTGGAGTACCCCTGGCGTCCGCGTATACGTCCGCGTCCGCGTCTGCATCCGTGTCCGCATTTAGGTATATATCTTGGTAACTATGAAGGGTAGGATCATCAAACTTTGTATACAGATGCATCTTGGGCTATCTCACAGCCTCCAAGAAAATTGGGTCTCTTTGACCTATATTTTCTGCTTGAATGACTTACATTCAAGTTTACGTCCGAGTTCAGATCACTATACATGGTAGGATCATGTAACCTTGCATATGCATGCATCTCTGATAGTAGGTCAGCATCCAGGCAAAAATAGGTCACTTTGACCTATATTTTCCGCTTGAACGACTTACATTCAAGTTTACGTCTGAGTTCAGATCTCAGTCACTATGGTAGGATCATGTAAACTTGCATATGCATGCATCTCTGATGGTAGGTCAGCATCCAGGCAAAATTAGGTCACTTTGACATATATTTTCTGCTTGAACGACTTACATTCAAGTTTACGTCCGAGTTCAGATCTCAGTCACTATACATGGTAGGATCATGTAACCTTGCATATGCATGCATCTCTGATGGTAGGTCAGCATCCAGGCAAAATTAGGTCACTGTGACCTACATTTTCCGCTTGAACGACTTACATTCAAGTTTACGTCCGAGTTCAGATCTCAGTCACTATACATGGTAGGATCATGTAACCTTGCATATGCATGCATCTCTGATGGTAGGTCAGGATCCAGGAAAAATTAGGTCACTTTGACCTACATTTTCCGTTTGAACAACTTACATTCAAGTTTACGTCAGAGTTCAGAACTCAGTCACTGTACATGGTAGGATCATGTAACCTTGCATATGCATGTATCTCTGATGGTAGGTCAGCATCCAGGCAAAATTAGGTCACTTTGACCTATATTTTCCACTTGAATGTCTTACATTCAAGTTTATGTCAGAGTTCAGATCTCAGTCACTATACATGGTAGGATCATGTAACCTTGCATATGTATGCAACTCTGATGGTAGGTCAGCATCCAAGCAAAATTAGGTCACTTTGACCTATATTTTACGCTTGATTGATTTACATTCAAGTTTTTGGATGAGTTCAGATCTCAGTCACTATACATGGTAGGATCATTGTATCCTTACATATGCATACATCTCAGATGGTAGATCAGCATATGCATCCAGGCAAAAATTGGGTTACTCTGACAATGTGCCATAACGAGGCGAACTCTGTAATCGTTGATTACCTATGTTTGGATTTAGGGATTTAATTTTGTTGTAGAATTGTTGCATATAGTCCGCAGATGCGC